>WOXC01009982.1:0-75772 GCA_011680675.1 Gymnobelideus leadbeateri | reverse complement strand
TAATCCTCAAGCTTAACATTTAGCCCAGGCAATGCATTCTCCTTCTCCGAAGCATAAGTAATCCAAAACTATTAAATGCACAATATTGTTTCAAACGATAATGAATTTTTTTCCATTAGCATGTATCAAAAAAAAGCTCAGAACATGGATGAAACCAATAAGGCATGTGACCTTGGTGCTGAAGGGATGAGAAGGATACAAAAATGACATCCTAAAGACAAAAAGAGAATTTAAACGTGAAAGTATAGGGGTAGTTGTCTAAGGAGACCTACAGGGATGGACAGTGAGCTCACCTAATAACCTGGACTTTAAAATGAAACATAACTGACGATGAATATAAATGCATGGCATGGTCATATAAGAAGTGTCAGGAGAGCTAAACTAAAAAATAGAATGAAGCTATTATGAAAGGATATGACAATAAAAAGGGCATTAGATGTTTAACCTTTCTGGTCTTTAGTTACTGTAACATGAGAAAGCTGGACTAGATAACCTCTAGAGTTCCTCCTAACAACAAATCTATGATCTCATGATCTTGGATTGTGGAGACAGGAGAGGTCTTCCAGGACTAGACAAAAAAACGAATTCTGTCCCAATTTTCCAAAAAAGGGCATTCATGGATAGATTTCAGAAGATCCACGAACTTAGATTAAATCTTTATTTTTACGCATCTCTATCTAAAATGTAGAATTGCTTTTAATTACTTAAAAACATTATTCTGAGAAAGTATCCAAAGGCTTCACCAGACTTCCAGAGGGAAACACAACACAAAAAAATAGTTAAGAACCCCTGGCCTTATGGGCATGTAGATGGCACGGTGAATAAAACACTAGACCTGCAATCAGGAGGACTTGAGTTCAAATTTGACCTCTAATACATTACATTTACTAGCTGTGCGGCCTTGGGAAAGTCATTTAACCCTGACTGCCTCACTTCCACCCTCCAAAAGGAAAAAAAAGAGAACCCCAGGTCTAGAATAAAGCCAAAATTAATAGGATGGAATTTAATATGTTTAAAATATAAAGTCTTACATGTGGGCACAAAAAATCAATTCACAGAGGGAGGGAGAGGAGCACTGTTTGAAATTTACTCTCATTGGTTTGGAATCAAACGGGGAGTAATTTACTCTGATAAGTATAAAAATTTATTGTGTCCTATAGATAGTGGGAGGGTAAGGGAGGGATGAAAAGGAGGAGACTAAAGGGAGGGATTATAAGGGAGGGAAATAGTAGTAAGGGGAGAGGGTAGGTTAAGAAGGGGGGTCACTGGGTGGGAACACTGAGGGAGGGGGTGGTCAAAAGGGAAAACTTCAAGGAGGGGAAGGGAGAAGGAATAAACAAAACATAAACAAAACATAAACAGGGGAGGGAATAGGATGGAAGGGAAGAGACAGATAGTCATCATTACTGTGAATGTGAATGGGATGAACTCTCCCATAAAACAGAGGCGGATAGCAGAATGGATTAAAAACCATAATCCTACAATATGCTATCTTCAAGAAACACATTTGAAACAAAGGGATACCCACAGGGTAAAGGTAAAAGGTTGGAGTAAAATTTATTATGCCTCAGCTAAAGTAAAAAAAGCAGGGGGTAGCAATACTTATCTCAGATAAAGCAAAAGCAAAAATAGATCTAATTAAAAGAGATAAGGAAGGAAACTATATTCTACTAAAAGGCACCATTGAGAATGAAGCAATATCACTACTTAATATATATGCACCAAGTGGTATAGCATCCAAATTCCTAGAGGAGAAGTTAAAGGAATTAGAGGAAGAAATAGATAGCAAAACTATACTAGTGGGGACCTTAATCTCCCCCTCTCTGAACTCGATAAATCTAACCTCAAAATAAACAAGAAAGAAGTTAAGGAGGTGAATAGAATCTTAGAGAGACTAGATATGATGGATCTCTGGAGAAAATTGAATGGGGATAAAAAGGAATTTACTTTCTTCTCAGCAGGGCATGGTACATACTCAAAAATAGACCATGTACTAGGGCATAAAAACCTCACAATCCAGTGCAGAAAGGCAGAAATAGTAAGCGCATCATTCTCAGATCATGATGCAACAAAAATTATATGCAATAAAGGGCCATGGAAAGATAGACTAAAAACTAATTGGAAACTAAACAATTTAATCCTAAAAAATTGGTGGGTCAAAGAAGAAATTATAGAAACAATCAATAATTTCATTCAAGAGAATGATAATAATGATACAACATACCAAAATTTGTGGGATGCACTAAAGGCAGTTCTCAGGGGAAGTTTTATATCCCTGAGTTCATACTTAATTAAAGCAGAGAGAAGGGAGGTCAATGAATTGGACATGCAATTAAAAAAGCTAGAAAAAGAACAAATTGAAAATCCCCAATTTAGTACTAAATTAGAAATATTGAAAACCAAAGGTGAGATTAATAAAATTGAAATTAAGAAAACCATTGAATTAATAAATAAAACTAAGAGCTGGTTTTATGAAAAAATCAACAAAATTGATAGACCGTAGTCAATATGATGTAAAAAAAAGAAAGAAGAAAACCAAATTATGAGTATCAAATATAAAAGGGTGAATCTACCTCCAATGAAGAGGAAATTAAAAATAATGAGGAATTATTTTTCCCAATTGTATGCACATAAATATGACAATCTTAGTGAAATGGATGAATATTTACAAAATCACAAATTGCCCAGATTAACTGAAGAGGAAGTGAATTACCTAAATAACCCCATCTCAGAAAAAGAAATCAAACAAGCCATCAATGAACTCCCTAGGAAAAAATCTCCAGGGCCAGATGGGTTTACTAGTGAATTCTATCAAACATTTAAAGAACAATTGATTCCAATACTCTACAAACTATTTGGGAAAATTAGTGAAGAAGGAGTCCTACCAAACTCTTTCTATGACACAAATATGGTACTGATTCCTAAATCAGGAAGAGATAAAACAGAGAAAGAAAATTATAGACCAATCTCCCTCATGAATTTAGACGCAAAAATTCTAAATAAAATATTAGCCAAAAGACTCCAACAACTTATCACAAAAATAATACACCCTGATCAGGTAGGATTCATTCCAGGAATGCAAGGATGGTTTAATATTAGGAAAACCATCAGTATAATTGAGCATATCAACAACAAAACTAGCAAAAACCACATGATCTTCTCAATAGATGCAGAAAAGGCTTTTGACAAAGTACAACATCCATTCCTATTAAAAACACTAGAAAGTATAGGAATAAATGGAGCCTTCCTTAAAATAGTTGCTAGCATCTATCTAAAACCATCAGCAAGTATTATATGCAATGGGGATAAACTAGAAGCCTTTCCAATAAGATCAGGAGTGAAACAAGGGTGTCCACTATCACCCCTCTTATTCAATCTGGTACTAGAAACGTTAGCAGTAGCAATTAGAGAAGAAAAAGAAATCAAAGGAATCAAATTAGGCAAAGAAGTGACCAAGCTGTCACTCTTTGCAGATGATATGATGATATACTTAGAGAATCCTAGAGAATCAAGTAAAAAATTACTTGAGACAATAAATAAATTTGGCAAAGTTGCAGGATATAAAATAAACCCACATAAATCCTCAGCATTCCTGTACATCTCTAATGAAACTCAACAGCAAGAGATAGAAAGAGAAATCCCATTTAAAGTCACTGTAGACATTATAAAATATTTGGGAATCTACTTGCCAAAACAAACCCAGAATCTATATGATCACAACTACAAAACACTTCTCACACAAATAAAAACAGATCTAAATAGTTGGAAAATATCAATTGCTTGTGGCTGGGTCAAGCTAATATAATAAAATGACAATTTTACCCAAACTAAAGTATATATTTAGTGCCATACCAATCAATTTACCAAAAAACTACTTTGTAGAGTTAGACAAAATAATAACAAAATTTATTTGGAAAAACAAACGGTCTAGAATATCAAGGAAATTAATGAAAAGAAATGCTAGAGAAGGTGGACTAGCTATGCCAGATCTTAATCTGTATTATACAGCAGCAGTCATCAAAACTGCTTGGTACTGGCAGAGGTGTAGAATAGTGGATCAATGAAATAGATTAGGTGCAGGAGACCCAGCAGTTAATGAATATAGTAATCTATTGTTCGATAAACCCAAAGACCCCAGTTTTTGGGATAAGAATGCACTATTTGACAAAAACTGCTGGGAAAACTGGAATACAGTATGGCAGAAAGTGGGCATAGATCACTATCTAACACCATATACTAAAATCAAGTCTAAATGGGTACATGATCTAGGTGTAAAGGATGATACTGTAAGCAATTTGGGAAAGCAAGGAATAGTTTACCTGACAGATTTGTGGAGAGGGGAAGACTTTAGGACCAAACAAGAATTAGAGAGCATTATAAAATGCAAAATGGATAATTTTGATTACATTAAATTGAAAAGCTTCTGCACAAACAAAGCCAATGTAACCAAGATCAAGAGGGAGGTGGGAAATTGGGGAAGAATTTTTACAACTTGTGTCTCTGATAAAGGACTCATTTCTAAAATTTATAGAGAATTGAGCCAAATCTATATGAATACAAGTCATTCCCCAATTGAGAAATGGTCAAAGGATATGAATAGGAAGTTTTCAGAGAAAGAAATTAAAGATATCTATAAGCATATGAAGAAATGCTCTAAATCACTATTGATTAGAGAAATGCAAGTCAAAACAACTCTGAGATACCACATCTCTCAGTCAGATTGGCTAAGATGACAAAACAAGAAAGTGACAAATGCTGGAGAGGATGTGGACAAATTGGAACACTAATACATTGCTGGTGGAGTTGTGAACTTATCCAACCATTCTGGAGAGCAATCTGGAATTATGCCCAAAGGATTATAAATAATTTCATACCCTTTGACCCAGCAATACCACTTCTAGGGTTATATCCCAAAGAGATCATAGAAGTGGGAGGAAGACCCATATGTACAAAAATATTTTTAGCAGCCCTTTTTGTGGTTGCAAAGAATTGGAAACTAAAGGGTGCCCATCAATTGGGGAATGGCTAAACAAGTTGTGGTATATGAATGTAATGGAATTTTATTGTGCTATAAGAAACGAGGAGGTGACAGATTTCATAATTACCTGGAGAGACTTATACAAACTGATGCTGAGTGAGAAGAGTAGAATCAGAAGAAATTTGTATACAATCACAGACATACCATATCTGTGACGACCAACTATGACAGACTGGACTCTTTTCAGCAATGCAGTGATATAAGTTAATCCTGAATGACTCAAGAAAGTGAGAAATGCGCCATCCAGAGATATAACTAGAAAGAACCGAGCCTGAATCCTGATGGAAGCAAACTAAATGATCTTGTTCTTCTCATTGTTTGGTTTTACTTCTTCCTTACCATCTTTCATCCTACCTAGTACAATATGCCTTTGTAATTGGAATAATGTTTAATATGAATGCATTTGCAGACCCTATACTGTACTATATGCTGTCATGAGGGGAGGGAGAGGGAAGTAAAGGAAATTTGAAAATCAAGGAACTATGGAATTGAATCTTGTTAACTGAAACTAAACTAATAAATTAATAAAAAAAAGAAAAAAATCAATTCACAAGTATAGGATGGTTGAATTATGACTAATAAACAGTTCACTTGAAAAAAATATGGGAATTTTAATGAATTCATTAACAGTGTGTTATGAAAGCCAAAGCTAGTATGATCTTAAGACTACACAAGGAGGGCATAGCATCCAGGAAGAGGGAAATAACAATCCTGCTGTGTTCCACTGTGGCCAGACTTTATAAAAAGTATTATGTTCAGTTCTGGTGCCACAGTTCCAGAAGGTCATCGATAAGTAGTGGAGCATCCAAAGAATTATAACCAGAATAATGACAGGCTTCAAGATCATGTCATACAAGGAATAACTGAAGGAAATGGAGAGTTTAATCCTCTCGAAGAAAAAGCTGAGGAAGGCCTGAATATTTTTTAAATGTTATCATAAGAAAAGGAATCAGATAGTCTGCTTGAATACTAGAGAACAGAACTAGGGACACTGGGTAGAAGTTGCAGAGGCTGATTTAGATTTGATGTAAGGAAGAACTGCCTAACAGTGCTATCTGAAAGAAGACTGGGAGGTGGCTAGGTGATACAGTGAATAGAGTACCAGTCCTGGAGTCAGGAGGACCTGAGTTCAAATCTGGCCTCAGACACTTAACACTTTCCAGCTGTGTGACCTTGGGCAAGTCACTTAACCCCAATTGCACCCCCCTCCAAAAAGACAAAAAAAACAAAAACCCAGAATACAAAGGTTCCTTTAGCCAATTGTGTTTTCCTATGCATGAAATGTGATTCTGTGACTTCAGAAAGTTAATGCAACTCTGAAAATGTTGAGGTCTAACAGTAAACTAAAGTTAAATTAAGTCTATAGGCTGAGGTCTAATAAATGAAACCATATAAGCCTAGATGACCTTAGATCTCAGGAAAATAAAAGGTTTTCATGAAAAAAAAAGATTAAAGTAAAGAAAATTCAAGTTATGGAATTTCAAAAAGGGGAAGAAATATCTTTCACCATATTAAAATGTCTGAAGGTTCTGAGTTTGTTCAGTGAAGCATGTTAATTTTTTCCTCAGTCCATTTCCAGGAAACCAAAAACTGAATCAGCAGAATTTATCACATTGTTAAGAAACTAAAAATAAAACAATAAGCAACAAAGAAAGAAAAGACTGAGATTAATCAATCAACAAGTATCTTCTCTATGCCAGGAACTGAGCTAGGTGCTTAGGAAACCAAGACAAAAGTAAATCAGTCAATGCTCACAAGGAACTTACACTCCATTGGGAGAGACAGCATGGACCAACATTTGTAGGAACAAATATATATGGTAATGAAGGGAGGGAGATTAGGAAAGGCTTTATGTATAACATAGGTCAATCAGTCAAAGACATTTACTAAACATTTACTATGTTTCAAGTACTATGACAAGCATAGTGAAAAAGGAAAGCAAATAGACAAGGCTTGTCCTCAAGGAGCTTATATTCTAATGAGGGACAAAATCTTCAAGTAACTGTATGCACACCAGATAGAAGTTTCTGTATGTATGGAGTTAAATGGAAGATGAACTTGGAGAGAAGAGACTAGCAATAAGAAAAATTTAGAAAAGCCTCCTACAGAACTGGGATCTGAGTAAGGCCTGAAGGAAGCCTGGAAAGCCAGTCTTTGAAGGTGAGGAGGAAGAGCATTACAGGTTAAGGGGGCAGAAGAGAGGTGAGTGCACACTGTCATACACAGCAGACACTTAAAAATGTTTGTGGAATGGGATGAGATTAAAAGTAAATACTAAGTTAACCAGAACTTATCCAAAGTGTGCCATTCGCTAACCATACCACTAAAGTATTACTGTATTTGAAAAATTAGCAATTCAATTTGCATCAATATGTCAAAGGTCTGTAATTTTCCTCCTAGCTCTTAGACTCTGTGATATGTTAAGCCATTAGTGTTCCCCAAGCTTAACAACAGATTCACATGCTTGCATATTCTCCTTCCTGTGAATTTACAGAAACACCAAGTCAGGGCTGAGTTTGGAATAGTGGCAATGTGGGTAAAGCATCTACTCCACTTCTTAGGATCACAGAGCTAGAGTGAGATTGGCCCTCAGAGGCAGAACAGTCCAACACCCTCCTTTACAATGAGGAAATGAGGAAACAGAGATTAAATGAGCCGTTCAAGGTCCCAAGGGTGGTAAGAAGCAGAAATGTGCTTCAAGAGAGGTCCTCTGACTTCACAGCTAGTGTTCCCACAGTGCCAAGTATAATTAATAGCTATCTACCACACACACAAAAAGAAAATCACTTAAGTATACTAATTAGTTTAAGAATATGTAAAATTATAATCATCACCTGAAGTTTTAAAATAAAATTTTAAGATAATAATACGTACTAGACAAGAGGGAGCATGGCAGAGTGAACAGAGCTGACCTCAGAGTCCAGAAGATGGTGCAAGTCTTTCCATGACAGATACTGTTTGTGTAACCCTAGGCAGATCACTTGACCTTTCAGTGCTCCACGGAGGAGGGAAAGAGAATAAGCACTTATTAATTGCCCACTAAGAGTTAAGTAGGGTGCTAAGCGCTTTACAGATATTATATTATTTGATCCTTACAGAAATCCTGGGAGGCAAGCGCTGTTATTATCCCCATTTTCTTGTTGTTGTCTGGTTTTTTCAGTCATCTTCATGACTCCATTTGGGGTTTTCTTGGGAAAGATACTGGAGTGGTTGGACATTTTCGTCTCAAGCTCATTTTACTGATGAGGAAACTGAGGCAAATAGAGTTAAGTGACTTCCCCAGGGTCACACAGCTAGTGTGTCTGTTTAAGTGTCTGAGGCCAGATTTGAACTCAGTTCTTCCTGACTGTAGGCCCAGTGTTCTGGTGTACTGCACCACTAGCAGCCTCACAACTCTCTTAAAAGGCTTTAAGCTATACTGGCAGAGGATATACCTCGCAGGGAAGTTCTGACACCAATGAAATCACAGGTCTAGAATATGGCCCTAATATATAATAAAAGTTACAATAAAAAAGCAATACCAGGGGCGTCTAGGTGGCGCAGTAAGAGTGCCGCCCGGAGTAGGGAGGACCCAGGGGCTCATACTTAACACCCACACAAAAATAACTGGCCATGTAACCTTGGGCAAGTTACTTAACCCTAATTGCTTTAAAAAAAAAAAAGGCAATACTATCTTATACCTTCCTTCAAAAACCTTAAAATTCAAAACTGTTTATGGAGGCAAAAGGCTGTTTAAAGAAACACAGGGCAATAAGTGAAATGATTCTGGAGTTTCATAAATCTGCACATCTCCACTGCTCTTTCAGTCCTCAATCTTAAGATGACCTCATGAAGGACCATGATATCTAGCATAACTAGCAGTGCCTTATTAATGAATCCTCCCTGGCTCACCCCCGCCCAAATCTCACCTTCGAAAAAGGGTTTTTGGATTCAATGTCGTATCCATTAAGGGTCTCACGCAACTTCTGAAGTGTCTGCACAACTCTTCTCTGGTGTTCATCCTCTTTTATCTCATTAGCCTTGATTAGGAAATCATAGTGTTCCAATGGTCCATTGCAAACAGCCAAAGCTTTTGAAAAAGCATCTGTTTGGGTATTTGGAGTCACGCTTTCCATGCTCTGAACTGTATAAGCTGTAAAAGAAATTTTAGACAAATTTTAACATTTTCCTTAAGGAACATGTTTTGTAAATGTTCCACATGTGTCCATCAATGGCTATATAGTAAAAAAAAAAAAAGACTTTAAATGTCCATACATTTGGGCTCTTTTAGCATTATTGTCCATTTGGGTACAAGCAATTAAATACATCATATTTCATTTGGTACATTACTTGTAATACACTTCATTTTTTGGTAAATTTTATTAATGTCCTGCGCTTTTTATAACCTGTTTCAAATATTTCCTTCCCACTACTCTACCATGCAAGCCAGCCATTGCTTGTACCAAATTATAATATACTTTATAACTTATGTTGCTAAAGAAATGGGGGAAACCCACCCTCTAAATAGAAACGAATTGACTGCACCTAAACCCCATAACCTAGAAAGCCTTGGTCAATTCTGAAGTCTCAGCTATCAACCATCATGACTGACTAGAGCACCACAGAGCTGAGGACAAGGATGGAGCTCACTTCTGGAAGAGAAGGAGTTAAGATCAGGACCTTCCAAAGGCCCTCTTTTTAGGTAATTTCCTGTATCATACTCCATTTTGCCCCTTACTCCTCTGTATTGAAGATAAAGGGTACTTTCTTAGACAGTCATAATTACCTTCTAGTCCAGGAAAAAAAATTTCAAATCTGCATATGCAAATTATTTTAGGCTATGATGACTGCAGAGTCCCCTATCCACTCAATTAAAGTTATCTGTAGTATTTTCCCTAAGTTTTTATGATCACATGTGAAACCAATAGAAAATATTCAAGAAAATGAAAATAAATTGGGTATTACAATAGAATAGTAAGAGCAATCTTTTGATTCTTGTCACCACAAAGCTTGTAAATTCAAACTTTAAAAACTCCCTCATAATTGTTGCTAGTGAGAATAAAACTATTCTAATAAATAATACACTATATAGATTACATGTGTGTATATACATTTATATGTATGCATACACACATATTTGATCTCAGAAGTTAAATTTATAAATAAAGTATCATTGTCTTTCAAAAGAAGGACTGATTTTTTTTTAAAGCAATTGGGGTTAAGTAACTTGCTCAAGGTTACACGGCTAGTCATTTGATTTATGCGTGGGTGCTCATTTTCTGAGGCCGGATCTGATCTCGGGTCATCCCAACTCCGAGGGCGGCGCTCTTACTCACTGCGCCACCTAGCCGCCCCTTTAGGGCAACTGGAGTTAAGTAACTTGCCCAAGGTTACAGGGCTAGGTTTTTGTTTGTGCGGATTAAGTGTCGGAGGCCGGCTCCGAACTCAGGTCCTTCTTACTCCAGGGCCAGTGCTCTATTCACTGCGACACCTAGCCGCCCCTAGGACTGATTTTTTTAATGCTGGTAAGATACTGAGTTTGGGAAATGATGAAATTTTAAACTTATTTTAAGGATGATAGAAATCTATATAAAACATAGCATGCTCCAAAGAAGGATGGACAACTCTGATATTAACTCTATACCTTAGGCAAGTCACTCAGTCTCTACATGTGAAGCTCCTCATGTACAACATGGGAACCAAAATATATGTACTAGCTACTTCACAGGATCATGGTGAGTAAAAGGATATCTGCTATGTAGTATTTTGGATTGGTGGTGCTTTACACATACTCACTCAGGATTTCTCTAACACCTTTGTTCAGTGCATGAAAATTCTAACTTTATTTTGCAGAGAAAGAAACCAAGTCCCACTGAGGATAAAATAAATCACCACAAAAGCGGCAGAAATAAAAACAGAATCAAACTAGATTCTCAAGGCTAGCTGAGAGATTGGCCAGCTTGGGCCTTGATAGCAGCTGTATAAATTGGAACACAAAAGACTTCTCAAAAGCTGCACTAAATTAAATCTGTTACTAGATCAGTGTACACAAATTATGTGATACTGTTGTCATATTATTTTGATTTGTATTAATTTATCTTATTGTGTTCTAAAAGGACAGTGGGAAAATGCCATTCAAAAGTCCCACCCACTCTGGTGCAAACATTGACACACATCTCTGGAGGCCCAGAAAAGTCCACACTGTTCTTTATTAATCTCAGAGAAGACATCTCAAGCATCTCCCTTGCCCAAAAACTTATTATTACACATGGGTGATAACATAGTATCCCACCATCTAGTAATGATATGAATAATCTCTTTCGTTTATATGTCATAGAACATCTTAGGATACAAAGTGTTTTCTAAGTAAGGAAACATTTATCTACTAAGTTATCTTCCTTCATATCTAGATAGTACATGACTAGAAAACTTCAAGGCAGCAAGTCTGACTCCAGTTTCTTCAAAGTTTCATGCTTATTATTTCAAAAAGTTCAAAAACTTATAAAGAATTTAAACTGTAGGAAGATACAGGCCAAGAAGTTGATTTTAGTAACTCAAGGTTGTTTTCAAAGAACTGGTCATAGTTTGGAAATTCAAGGTTGACATGTTCTAGGGCTACATTTCCCAAAAGATCTAACCACACAATGCCAAGTCAGGATATGAATATCAGCCTCACAACTCAGCACCCAGAACTCACAACTCCTCTCCTCCTAAATTGGCCAAAATTGATCCTGCTCAGCTTTTTTTACCCTTCTAGGTTAATACTGCTTCTGCAAATAAACACCACTACCACTACTAACCCTTCCACTATAAAATCAGCAAAGGAATGTCTCTATATAAATCTATTAACGGGCACATTTCATACAACCAGCTTGTAAAAAACATTAGGTAACTAGACTTTATGTAATTTTTTTGGAAAACAGAATAAACAACTATATTTGGGACAAAATAAAGACATAGGTTCTTAGAGGGGTTTTTTTGTTGTTGTTGTTGTTGTTTTGTTTTGTTTTGTTTTGCCTTTTGGAGGGGGTAGAAGTGTCTGAGGCCGAATTTGAACTCAGGTCCTCCTGACTCCAGGGTCAGTGCTCTATTCACTGAGCTACCTAGCTGCCCCGGATCTTAGAGTTTTGACTTTAAAATCGAAATAAGACATATTTGTCAAATCTGCAGAACTGCACAAAATTGGAAAGGATTGGTAGTATTTTGGATGACAATCAAGATTCAAAAATATCTCAACAGAAGATGTTTTTTTAAAGTGGATAGAAATTAGCAAGATGAATTTTAACATACGCAATTCACCATCAGAGAAACAACATGGAGAGTCAGCCTCAGAGTCAGGAAGACCTGGGTTCAAGTCCTGTCACTGACATATCCTGACAGTGACTGGGAACCAGTCCCTTCACTGTGCCCCAGGCAACTAAGATTCCAAATTGCGTAGTAGGTACTGATAAAGATGAGCAGAGTGAGTTTCCTTAGGAAATTTGTTGTTGGTCAGTCATTCCAGTCATGTCTAAATCTTCATGATCCACTTGTGGTTTTCTTTGCAAAGACACTGGATGGTTTGCCATTTCCTTCTCCACTTCATTTTACAGATAAGGAAACTGAGGCAAAAGGGTGAAGTGACTTGCCCAGGGTCACGTGGCTAGTAAGTGTCTGAGGCCAAATTTGAATTCAGATCTTCCTGACTTCTGGAGGCACTCTTATCTGCTGAGTCACCTAGCTGCCTCTCAGGAGGTGTTACTTATGCCAATAAAATCAGAAGTCCAGCCCAAAAGGAAAAAAAATTCAAACTAGAAATGTAAAGTCCTTTATATGCCTATGAATCATGGAATGCTACAGTCTGAAGAATTAAAAATGAGTATCATGAAGAAGGTAATGGGCACAGGGCAGTTATCTACAGGCTATAATACAATAGCATTAGGAGCTAGAATTAGGAGCTACAAGGAATTAAGAGGACAGTATTAAAGAAATATACATTCTGAAATTTGGGATTATCACATGACAAGTGCAAGAGATAACCAACAGAAAAGCTCTGTTCTTCACTGGATCTAGGGATAATGGCTCTGGAGCTGGAGACCTCAAAGGTTTAGACACTGAAACCCAGGGAATTTAAGTGACTTATCCTAGAGACAGAATTTGGGCCAATTCTTTCCACTGTAGCACACTGCCTGGTATCCTTATGATGTCAAAAGATAAAGACATACCCCCACTCCAACCCATTGGATAAATCCCCCTGTGATGAGGACCAAGGTAACCTAAGATAGAAAGGCATAGATGGGCTAAAATCTGCTTTATTAGAGGGAATATCTATATCAACACGATCATAGATTCATTTGAGGACAGTCCTACATTAGGGCTGAAAAAAATCAATTAATTATATGAGTACAGAATGGCAATTCATGCAAAAAGTCCTGGGATTTTTAATAGAATACAGTTAAACAGAAGCCAACAGTGTGAGTCATATGTATTACAAATACATTTTCAGCTTCCTGCCTTAGACTGCTCGTGCCTAGGCATAGGTATCAGTGCTCATTACTATTAATCACTAGGAACCAATGACCTAGACAGACCTGAAGTATTTCAGAGCTGGGAATTCATCTAGTCCAAGGGTTTTTACCCTTGTTTCTGTCACAGAATTTTTTTGCAGTCTGGTGAAGCCAACAGAACCCCATCTCAGAATGTTTTTTGTTTTCTTTTTTTAAATGAATAAGATAAAATACATAGGATTACAAGGACACCAATTATATTGAGTATTATCAGAATATTTTAAAGAAAACAAATTCACATATCCCATATTGGGAGCCCCTGATTCTCAGCCCAATCCTTTATTTCATAAGTGAGGAAACTGACACCTGAAATTAAGCAATTTGCCCAAATGACATTTAGTCAATAGTAGAAGTAGGACTGGAACTTAGTCTCCTGATTCCAAGGCTGGTTGCCTTTTCACTACAACTCTGCCTCTCCTCAGAGTTCTTCTTTTCCATCTGACCAACAATCCACTGTCCCTTCTAGAATAGGAGTTTTTTCCTGGTAGTTGACATTGTAACTACTGGATCTAGTTTTTAGAAGCCCCAAATCAGTCACTAAGCATTTATTAAGAGCCAGTTATGTATTAGCACTGTGTTAAAGGTTTGGGATACAGAGCATTTGGAAATCTACTCAGAAAGAGTTGTGCCAGAAGAAATAGTACCCTCTATGGATTAGCAGTTTGTCTTAGCCCTCAGATACACTCCTGAATAAATGAAGACCTACTAATATGAGAACTGAACTCCCCTCAATGATGAGATCTAAGTTCATTCAACTTCCATAATCTTATTCTCCATCAGGAATTTGTTATCCCTGACATTCCAATATTATTAGTGTCATTGGCATAATTTTTCTTTATGCCTTTCTATGCCTACTGTGCATTTTTATACACTTATTAAAGATTTCAAGATGCTTTTATACAGTTTTCATTTATTCATTCACTGTCATTTGAACCACAGTCTTCTAAGTATTATTCCCACTTTACAGATAAAAAAAAATTGAAACACGAGGATTAAGTGAATTGTTTAACAATTCTTGGTTAAGTCACTACTTCACCCTCTCTCTTAGTCTCCCATTCCATGTATTCACTACTCTTTAAACAAAACTGATCAAAATGAACAACTGTGGAATAAAAGGAACTGCAGCTCCTTCACAAAGGGAAAGAAAATTGTTGCCAAAATGAACATACACTTAGTTAAATGAAATCAATACTATATAAGGAATCTAGATTTCCAGTTTAAAATGTTTACCCACTGCTGTGAGAAAAATGCACAATCAGGAAAAGCACTTTTAATATTTCTAAAGGGCTGAATTAAAATTTCAGCTGTAAACTTCATTACTGTAATTAGATTTTTTAAATGCATATTTATTAAACATCTATTCAAATGATGTGTTCACAATTATTCATGAGTTATTTCTGTGTTACACTGATTGTAAGAAAGTATAAACAGTGGCCACTGACCAGAAATATCCTGCTACAATGAGAGAGTCTATGGTAAGGTCACAGGCAGCTTGTTTATACTCTATTATGTCCTAATCATATCTCACAGATAAACGTTAAAGCAGTTTTTTTAATAAAATAGAAACAGATCAATGGCCCAAAAAGTCAGAGTTACCATCGACATTCAAGACCTAGGTTTGGTTCACTGATGAATAAACAAAGTATAGAAAAGAAGAAAATCAAATCATAATTAAACTCTTCAGAAAGACAAAATAAGCCATCATCAAGGAATACATCACAAGATGATTTACCTTCATTTATGGAAGGCTGATTTTAGGGGCCTTAAAAGGTGCTTCTGATTTAAATAGAAAAATTATGAAAATTGGAACTGAACGCCTGCTGGTTACCATTCTCTCCTTTTAGAAGTTAGTTAATCTGGAGTATTCCATGTATATAAAGCTTTGAGAGGAAAAAAACCCCCTAACAACCCAGCACCTTAAATTTCAAGATAACACATTGGTAAATACTGCCTTAAAATATGAAGGAAGTTATTTCAAAGTGATTAAAGATACAATCAGGCATCTTGAGTAACCCCTTAATGTTCAGCTTGTCCTACATTGTCCTACTTGGGTTCTTGTTTGCTATCCAAAGACAATTTCTATGGTAAAAGCTAAACAGTGGAATCCAACAAAAACTGATTTATTAGCCTGATAAAGTAGAAAATAAAAATGTGCTTACTTTGAATATGGGAAAATTATATAAAAGGCCTGACATTTAACAAAATAAAGTATTGTAACTAGAAGCTAAATCATAGAAATGAGCTACAAAGTAATTCTGTAAAATCACAGATTAAGAATTGGAAGGGACCAGGGAGGGTAGGTGGTGCAGTGAATAGAGCCCTGGCCCTGAAGTCAGGATGACCTGAGTTCAAATTCAGCCTCAGACACTTAACACTTACTAACTGTGTGAGCCTGGGCAAGTCAACTTAACCCCAATTGCCCTACCCTCACCCCTCCAAAAAGCAAAAAATAAAAAATATAGTTTAAAAAAAAGATTTGGAAGGGACCTCAGAGATCATCAAGGGTTCTTAATCTTTGTGCCATGGACTCCTTAGTCAGTCTGGTAAAACCTATGGACCCCTTCTCAGAATAATGTTTTTAAAAGCATAAAATAAAATAATTAGGATTGCAAAAGAAACCAGTTACACTGAAATATAGTTGAAAAAAAATTTTAAAGAAATTCAGGTTAAAAATCCCTGAAATAGTTATCTCCTCATTTAACAGATGTGGAAACTGAGGCCCAAAGGTTAGGTGCCATGACCAAAGTCATATAAGCATACTAGAATTCAAAACCAGGTCCTCTGCCCTTAATCCAATACGTTTCACTATAAAAACAGAAAATAAAAAAGGCAAGGAAATAAGGCTAATTTCTCTTTCAAGTTCCTAATAATGACCTAATTGTTTAAGGTTCTACAAGTAATAGAAAACAGGATTTAACAACTATTTTTAAGGTACACTGTTACTGCTGTCATTTCAATGGACAGTTTATCAAAAGATTAAAACTGTTCAAATCTTGAAGAAAAGAATATCCATTCATAAGAACTTTAAAGATATTTAAGCTGGCACTCAAACTCTATATTGCTAATAATTTGTAGTTTGGTCAACTCATTTCTAAGAAAGATGTAAATATCTTATGTTGATTAAGTGAAATGCCCTTACCTGATTCAATGACTGAAATTTTAGGGAAGACACTCCAGATGGAGGGCTAGAGTTGTCTGTGATAAAATATAAATCCTGAATTTCTTTGTCAACAGCAACTAATAACAGTCTGTAAAGGCTTACAGAGCTTCAGTTTTTACTAAGTAGAGGGTGTACTCTTTAAGAGGAAACTCACAGATCTTGATTGTGTTATGAAGACATGAAGGAGAAGCTGTAAAGAAATATAGTGTTCCAAGAAGAGGTTAACTAGCTAGGGGTATGAGCAGGTAATGCTTAGGGGTTACAGAGGTCAAGAAACCAAGGGGTGGAAGAAGAAAGGGAAAAGAAGGGAGAGTGAAAAATGGAATAGTCAGCAAAGCAAAGAAATAAAGAGAACAATTTGGAACTATGCCCAAAGGGCTATGAAACTGTGCATACCCTTTGACCCAGAAATACCACTACTAGGCCTGTATCCTAAAGATCAAAGAAAAAGAAAAAGGATCTGTATGTACAAAAATATTTATAACAGCTTTTTTTGTGGTGACAAAGAATCGGAAATTTAAATACCCATCAATTGGGGAATGGCTGAACAAGTTGGGATATGTGATTGTGATGGAATATTATTATGCTATAAGAAATGACGAGCAGAATGCTTTCAGAAAAATTTGGGAAGAATTATATGAACTGATACAAAGTGAAATGAACAAAACCAGGAAAGCATTGTACACAATAACAAAAATATTGTATGATGTTCAATTGTGAATGACTTAGCTATTCTGATCAATGCAATGATCTAAAATAATTCCAAAAGACTTAAAAAATGCCATCCATCGCCAAAGAAAGAAATGATGGACTCTGAATGCAGATTGAAACACACTTTTTCAACTTGATTATTCTTATTTTTTTAGTCTGCATTCCCTTTTGCAATGTTTTAGAAATGTTTTGCATCACTATAAATGTATAAACTATCAAATTGCTTCCCTTCTCACAGAAGGCAGAAGGGAGGGGGAAAAAAGGAAGGCGAGGATTTGGTACATAAAATTAAAAAAAAGAAATGCTAAAAATTTTTGCCCGGATGTAATTGGTCGTGGGGGGGGAGGGAGAAACAAAAATTAAATGTAAACAACGAAAAGAATGGATATAAGACACTGGGGCTAAAGTACATAAACAAAAGATCAGAGCAGCCTAGGCAGAATGAGAAAATAAAAACAAGAAAAGAAAATACAGGACGCTGTTAAGGTAGAGATCAAGGCCTCAGACAAAGGCCAGAGAGGCAAATGGATGAGCTAATCCAGCTCTGAATATTAAGGCACAGAAATTTCTACACAGTTATACCCACCTCTAATCTAACTACAAAGTTTATTTAACAGCATACAAACCCCTGGTGGAACACTCACACATACAAAAGGATACAGAGAGTCATCTGTTGCCTCACCAGGACCCACTGGGTCACTGTCTTGTTCTGGTTCTGAGAGACAAGGTTAAGGAAATCAAGCTTCAATTGATCAGAATCTTAAGATCTGATCATTTTTGACCATTACAAAGGTCTCAGCAATTTTGTACATAATTGAAAATTTATCCTAAATAAAAGTGTTCTCTTGATTAACTGCAACCCAGGAAATCTGTTCTATCCAGACTAGAGACCTGTTGGGAATGGCCTGAGGGAAATAGGGTCTAGGATTTTACTCAAAGACAAAGGGAACTCTAGCCTTTGACAAAGGTAATCTAGGGTAAGCAGACCCCGGGCACCTTTGAATACAAGTCATGAATAGGCTAAGCAAGGATAAACACAGGGGTAGATAGAATTCCTTTGGTGTCAGGGGGCACATATAGAGGGGATCATTAGCCCTTTCAGAAGTTTCTGTCTACCTGTCACCCCTCCTCCAACAGAGGGAACGGGCTTAATTTCACTAGGCTACCACAATAAACTTGAAAAGTAGTAAGCTCTCTAACTCTCTAGCTTTGTTGAACAACTGAATGACCATCTGTCAGAAATGTTGTATAGGGCCTTCCAGTATAGGGAGGGGGAAGGGTAAACTAAATTCTCTCTCAGCACCAGCACTCAAAGTCTTCCAAAACAAAGAACATAAAGTTCACTGGCCGTAAGGGTAAATTACTCTATTGTAAGCCAATTCACTTTTAGGCTCCTGAAGTTCATGCTAAAGAATTCTTCTCCTGGGCACTGACTTCCACCATTGTCCCTTCAATTTATCTCATCACCTGCACCCCCAGGAGTGCTGGGCCTGCTTGAACCGGATTATTCCTATAAAAGTAAGTAGCTTGCTAAATAAACCCTAGACTACTATGTTATGCTCCCACAAAAGTTCTATGGTTTGAAGTAAATGCCATTTGAGAAGGAACATTTGAATGGAAAGCTTTAATGTTATTGGATAAAGCTCTACAGCAGCTATAGCAACTGAGAAATGGGCTGAAAGAACAGCTAGGAGGCACAGCGGATTAAAGTGCCAGGACTAGAATCAGGAAGACACATCTTTCTGAGCTCAAATTTGGCCTCAGAGACTTATTAGCTCTGTGACCCTGGATAAGTCACTTCACCCTGTTCATCTCAGTTTCCTCATCTGTAAAATGAGCAGGAGAAAGAAATGGCCAACCACTCCAGGATCTTTGCCAAGAAAACCCCAAATCGGGTCACAAAGGATAAGACATGATTGAACAGGGTCAAGGAGATGTTATTCATTAGCATAAGAAAAAGTTAACCAATACTAGTAGAAATCACACCTCATCTAGCATAGTACTTTATTCACAGGTTTAATGATGATGACTATGATGACTAACAAAAGATGACAGACTAATTCAGTTGGCAAAGTGCTTAATCTTACATTAAAACTTATTTCCCCAACACAAACCTTATGGAGAGAGGGGGGAAGTACTCTATTTTCAAACTGAGATATATTTTTCTTTATGTAGATGAAAAAAATACAAAAATTGCTGAGGTCTTAACTAATAATCAAAAGCTAACACCTATAGTTCTGTCTGACTTAAGTTTCTTAGCAAAAAAGAGAGACATGGGGAAAAGTACAGGGAAGATAGTAGATTTCCACATAATCTGACTTTCTCGTTAGTGTCAGAACAAGAGTCTTAGTCAGCATGTCATTTACTATGTCCCCTAAGCTCTCTTTTGTACATTTGTATAGTTCATTTCCCAGTTCAAAAAATGGAATTTAGAATATCACATTTTTCTGAGAGATTTCAAATTACTCCAACTGGCCAATTAAGAAAGAGGTTTGGATAATCAACATTCAGAGACTTAATTTGAGATACTTAAGTTTCCCACAATTTCCCAGCCAAATGGCATTTGCCTTCAACCCTTTCCTTTGACTATTCCCTTCTTTTCTTGACAAATAGTTCATTCTCATTAACCTGGAAGAGAAAAAAAAAACTTGTTAAAAAAACAAGCTAAGGCATAAAAGATTTGTGGGAGACTATGATGAAAAGTGAAGTCACCAAGATCAAGAAAAGGAAAGATTAAAATGTTGAGAAAAATAAAATTGAAATATGGGTCCTTATCACAAAACTTTTTCTTTATTTTCAAACATCTTATGATTTTAAATGCAAAGTAAACATTAACCAAATTTTTACACACTCTCAAATCCCAAAAATTCACTACAGGAAATTAATTGCAATTTGATTGTAGTGGAAAATTATAGGAATTATTCATAAAATCAAATTTCCTATTATGATGTTTCAAAAATATTTATATAGGCACACAAACAGATGTCTACTAGCCAGACAATGATGTGTGGCAGAATACTGCTATAAATATTAGTCCATACATATAGACTGTAAACTGGCCCCAGAGAACTGAGCAGGAAAAAGAAAGCTGGATTGCATTCAATAAATCATAAAATGCTTTCAACAACCCCAAAGTATTCTTCAAAACAAAAACTCATCTTTTAAACAATATTCTTCAACTGAATCTTATTGTTGTTTGTCCTTCATTCTTGAATCTATATAGCTATACAACAATCTATATAGCTATACAACAATCTGAGTAATTGAAATTGTAGGTGATCCAAAGAGCAACAGAAAGATATGTGGTAAGGAAAAAAGGCTTAAATCTTGTGGGTAGTAGGTAGGCAGTAGGACATCATCCAGAAAACTTATGATCAGAAGAGGGGATGCCCCAGTCACATAGTAAGAACAATAATGTTGGAATGGAGATATTATGAAAATAAAGTTTGTAATCTTTGACCCAGAGATCCCACTGTTAGGTATCTACCCTAAGGAGTCATTGACAAAAAGAAAACCTCCACACAAACCAAAATATTTACAAAAAGCAGTTTCTGTGGCAGCAGAGAAAAATTTCTACTTTGTGGAAACCAAACACATGTCCAGTGATAGAGGAAAAGCTAAACAAAGTATGGTACTTGAATGTAATGGAATATTATACTGTGTTGTAAAAAAAAAAAAGATGAAAATTAATACAGAGAATTAGGGAAAGTCTTACAGGAACTGACTAAAGAGAAGTAAGCAAAGCAATGAAAGCAATATACATGAGGACTACAATGTAAATGGAAAGAACCACAAAAACATTAAACGTTAATGTTGCATTTACTATATTGTTGGTGGAGCTGTGAATTGGTCCAGCCATTATGGAAAGTGATTTGAATCTATGCCCCCAATGTCATTAAACTAGACATACCTTTTGATACAACTACTAGGCTTATACCCCAAAGAAATCAAAGAAAGAACGGGACTTAAATACACAAAAATATAGCAGCTCTTTTCAGAGTAGTGCAAAATTGAAAACTAGGGGGTAGATAAACAAATTATGGTAGATGGATGTAAATGGATATTATGATGCCATAAGAAATGATGAAACTGACAGATTCAGAGGAATCAGGGAAGACCTCTATAAAATGAGGCAGAGTGAAGTGAAAAGTAGGAAAAAAATTCAGACAATGATAACCATATAGAGAAAAACAACTGTGAAAAACTGTAGAACTCTATGGAGGCAATGATAAACAACAAGTCCAAAACACTGAAAATGAAACATGCCACTCACTTCCTGCCAATGAAGTGATGGACTTAAAATGAAAACAAGACATACATTTTTAGACATTAATAATGTGGAAATTTGTTTTCCTGAGTTATACATATTTGTTATGAGGGTTTCTTTTTCTTTTAAAAAAGCATTCAATTGAGAGATCAGTAGGAGAGAAAATAAATGTTTGTTTAAAATAATGAATTTTTAAAAAGAGAAAACCAATGTTGCAAAATTTCAAAGAACAAGGTTGGTCTTAAAGAAGAGATATGAGAAGAAACTTCCTCCCATGCCTTTTCAGAGGTAAAGGGGAAGGGGGTGGTCCACAGGTATGGAACATATGTTGTACATGTGTATGTATGTGCATAATGATAGGTTTTTTCAATGTACTAATCAGTTCTGCTGGATTTGTTTCCTCTTCCTCCTTTTTCTTCTTTTCTTTTTCTAAAACCTGCTGTAAGAAATGGCTTTCTAAATGGGAAAGAGGGAGAGATACAGGGGAAAATGTAGGTGATATAAAAACAAAAGATATTAATAAAATCTGTTTTGAAAATAATAAGCAATGAGTAAAATAAATGGAAAATCTAAGTGCTACACTGGTACCCATCACATCTTTTTAAAAAAATACCTAGAGGAATGCCTTCAGCAAATCAGGTAAAATTCACTTTTACACAAATAAAAGCACTGAAGTACATGAACACAATAACCATACTATGATATATTTTGTGGAAAAACCTAAATAAATGTAAACTAGTCTTTGGCCTTCATACTAATGAATGAGGCTTCAGAATAGGAAATGCTATATATATATAATTATTCAACATATCATTTGGATACTGTGTATAAGTCATATATAACAGTATATGGAAAGAAATGAATTTTCTACAAGGGTCTAAAACATAATTAGATCTCAGCAATTAACATTAGTATCATTGAAATCACAGGACTGAATAATTATTTTATGACCTGAAAGTTCCTTCCAGCAGAGATCATGCTGCCAAGCATTCTACTTTGTTTGGATAAAGAAGTAGGAAGCAAAACATCAGAAGAGTACAAACAGGAGTATGTTAAAGACCGGAGGTTCCTCTCTCTCCTGTCCCTATATTTGGAACTACCTAGATATGAGCATCCAAAGCAACTTTTCTCCCTTTGCCTCCACAGGAAGTAATAGTTCAGCAAAAATCACCATAAAAATAATTAACATATATACAGTACATTAAGGTTTGCAAAATGCTTTACATAGATCATTCCATTTGATCCTCATAAAAAAACACAGTAATAGATTTTTGTATGCCTTCAGTCTTCTAGAATCATCAATAATAAATATCTGAAAAAATACTACATACACAAATACTTCTGAAACAACCTGGATAAATGATAAAGAAAATGCCTTTCAAGTTTTTAAATAGGAACATGATTTATATTTTGTTCTTTTAGATACTAAAATTTGACTAGATCGTGATAAACAATGTTTTATTTTAATTCAACTAAGTTTCACATTTATTCAGTAACCCTTATATGCACAAATTTAAATAAGATCGAGATCCCAGACCTCACACATTCTAAGAGGGAGTAATTACAGATACATAAGCAAGTGTAATGCAAAATAATTTACAAGGTCGTTGGTGTAAAATAAGATCAGAGGTGTAATATTAAATGTAGTTGAGATTCCATGAACAAAAATGTCACACCAAGGGGCTCCATAGGGGTATATGGAATGAAGAAAGGCTTCATTAAGAAAGTGATAATTGTTAAGTTTCCTTTTAAAGCCTAGGTAGGAATTGAACAGATAAAAGAATGGAAAGGGAGAATATTGCAAACAAAGAGGCAAAGGTGGAAAAGCATGAAGCATGTTTGGAGGGCAAAAAGTATAGAAAGAATTACTATGAGAAAAGGCTAGAAGCAAAAGGAGTCAAGCAAAAATGTTTGCAATTAACTTGGTAGGCAACAGCATGAAGTTACAGATTTCTGACCAGAGAACAGAATGGGCAAAAGGGTAAAGTTCAATCTGACTATTCTGGATGACGGAGGGTAGAGAGTGGAGGATCTTTCAGGAACAGAGTACATTGGTGAAGAGTGTATGAGGGTGGTGGTAATGGCAACAAGGAGTAAATGAATCCAGTGAATATCACTGAGGCAGAGAAGCTAAGCTACTTATGAATGTAACCAGGCAAATTTAATTCAATTCAATTCAATAAGCATTACTTGCAAAGTCAGAAAGAAGGCAGACCGGTTTCAAGAAGCTTACATTCTACTAGCCGAGTAATAAAGAACAAAAGTGAACTAGGAGTCAGCAGACAGAGGAGAGTAAGTGCTGAGCTTTGGCTCAAGGGACCTGGATTCAAATTCTGCCTTAGGTACTTACTAGCTGGGTGACTCATTAGCTTCTCAGAGTCCCTTTAGGGGCATCTGTAAAACGGGACAATACTTGTAGCACTATGGCATCATAGTCAGAACAGCATTTTTGCAAAACCTTAAAGCACACATATAAACTCAAATTTCTGGATTTGTTGTCTGAGAACTTGGGCTCAAATCCTGGTTCTGTCACTTTGTATCTACATGACTTTAGGCAAGTCACTACCCCTTGGGTTTTTGTTTCTGTTTTTTGTCACAACCTCTTGACCTCAATTACTCTTGGTGCAAAATGATAAGGTTAGACCTCTAAGATTCCTTCCAACTCTAAAACTGTGATACTATTAAACCTGCCTCTTCATAGGACTTCAGGCAAGGCATTAAAGGTGCCTCCATTTTCTCATCTGTTATTAAGTGGGAAAGAGAGTAGAAAATATCTAAGGTCCCTTCTAGCTCTGAAAATTCTATAATTCTCTGCTTTTTTTTTTCTTTTTGGAGGGGGAAGGCTGGGCAATTGGGGTTGACTAGCCCAAGGTCACAAGGCTAGTAAGTGTTAAGTGTCTGAGGCAGGATTTGAACTCAGGTCCTCCTGACTCCAGGGCCAGTGCTCTGTTCACTCTACCACCTAGCTGTCCCTAATTCTCTGGTTCTAACAAGATTCAATTCAATAAGCATTTAGTGAATGCTTACTATGTGCCAATAACTATAGTAAACAATATGAATAGAAAGACAAAAAGAAAACATTTCTTAACTTCAAGGAACTAACATTTCACCAAGGTAAGGGTTAGGGGTGGTTTGGGGTAGGGACAATCTATACATAAATAAGCAAATGCAAAAGATAGAAAAAGTAAATAAAAATAATTTCAGGGGTTGGGAGAACATTAACAACTATGGGCGTCAGAAAAAGGCTTCTGGCAGGAGGAAGAACATGAGCCTGGTTTTGAAGGAATCACACACTGCATCAAACAAGAAATAATAGATGGAACAAGGGAGCAGAAAGTGATTCCTAGAGGAAGCTGCACAAATACTTCCATGTTTGCTCCTTATAACAAGGACAAGCCACTTAACTTTTCTATGCCCCAGGCAACTATCTACGACTGCAAATTGCAGAAATAGTTGCTTATGAAAAGGGGAGTTAATTCAACAGAAGCTTTCTACAGGGATGAAATCACAGATCCAGATCAAAAACAAGAAAAAAAGAGGGGGAAATGGTTTGAAAGAGAAGGCAATAAAGAGTAGTATTGGGGCATCTAGGTGGCGCAGTGAGTAGAGCGTCGGCCCTGGAGTCAGAAGGACCTGAGTTCGGATCCGACCTCAGACACAACGCACACACAAACAAAAACCTAGCCATGTGACCTTGGGCAAGCTACTTAACCCCAATTGCCCTCCAAAAAAGCCAAAAAAAAAAAAAAAAAGAGAGAGAGTAGTATTTATAAACGGTCAGGATGGTGGTGATGAAAAATATAAACTTCTAGAACAGAGATAAGTGCGTCTCTCAACTTTGTTATGAGAATTTATTTCCTTTTAGTTTTCCTACATTTTTTTGGTTAATATTAACTTCATCTGACCAAAACCTGTCCCATGGGAAATAAAATGTACTTAGAACCCTAAACAATTTAGGCAAGTACCTAAATGTCTAGATGTACTCAGAGCCTTAACATAAAACATTAAAGCCTTATCCTTATTTAAGAAGCCAGAGGAAAATTATCAACTGTCCCTTACTCCTTGTATAAATCCTCCACCTCAATCAGACTATTTGTGATTCCTCTAAATGTAATTTAATCTGTAATCTGACTTAGTTTTACCTATAGAGTTGATATGATGAAGTTTGTTTCCTTAGGAAATGTAGGAGATTATGACTATTTAACTAAGTCTGTCCAACTTTTATTACATTGAAGGAAGTATGGGATTATAGAGCTAGCTTCTCTTTAACTTTTATGGCCTAAGAAGAATGTACAAGATTGCAATATATAAATGAATTATTCCTCTGTTATTCTGACTTAATTTTGCCCATAAGAAACCTGGTCAGAATCATGATTGTTCAGGCTTTCTCAATTTATGCCCGACCATAATAATAAAACCTAGAGTGTTTTTTTTTTACATCCATAATTTCTGCCTTGTGGTAAATACATATTTGGCAGTAGTTACCCAGTGCACAAACTCAGAAAGGAGCTATTTCTTCCATAACAACTTTGTGATGGTAACTGGAATCCCTGGGCATCTAAGCAAGCGTCAAGTTGACTTGAACATCTGAGCCCGCTCAGAAGACACCCTCCAGAACTAGGTAAGAACTTGAGTACCAGTCCCTAATTTGAGGTACGGATCAGTAAAGCAGAATGAATCCCGGGACCTGAGGCTTGATTGACAGCCGGCGGTGACCATGACCTTGATCTTGGCCATGACTGTGACCGTGACCCAGCAAGGAGGTCAAGCCTCCAGCCTCACGATTTCCCCATTTCACACCATCCCAGGACGATGCAGCTCCTCCTCTCGCCCCCTCAGGAATCCCACCTCGGTATGGCCACCTTCCATCAGACCACAGCCTCTGAGAGGCCAAGAAACCCAATGGGACTGAGCCCTGGACCAGCAAGGATAGGCACAGCACCATCCATTCTGGCTCCGCCTCCCTGGGGCTCCGTCACTGACCTTTCCGAGGGGGCCTCCCGGAGGCGGTCGCAGGGGCGGAGGGAGCGGCGATGGCTGCAGCCGCTCGAGCCCCCCATAAGGCGCATCTGCCCGGCACCCGGCTCTGCACCAGGGGCCGCAGAGTAACCCAGGGCGACAGGGAAGCCGCCATCTTGGAGAGGGAAAGAGGGCGAAAAAACTTTATTGAGACCAAAGGAAGGACAGGGGAACAAACGAAGCCAATCAGGTTCCTGGGCCTGGTGCTGGCTCCTCCTTAGAGTCAGGGATGAACGGGTTGAGGAACCTGAACCGCGCACAGGGAGCCCTGGGACCTGAGGGACGAAATGAGCCATGCCGGCCACCGTTGGGGCAGCCTCCTCTCTTCCTGGAACCGATCGGCGCCGGACTACAATCCCCAGAGTGCCCTGCGTCTAGTTGGGGCTTTTTTTAAGGAGCATTTAGGTTTGGAAGAGATTTTGGAGATCATTCTAATCCCAGGGTTCTTAATTTTTTTTCCTTTAATTGTCGTGAGCAGTCTGGTGAAGAGAGTGGATCCCCTTCTCAGATTAATGTTTTAAAATGCTTAAAATAAAGAGCATTGACTTACAAATAAAACCAATTTTATAGAAATAATTATCTAAATATTTTAAACAACTTAAGTATAAGGACCCCAGGTTCTTAAGAACCCCTATTGGTCTAATGCCCCATCCCACACGTTCTCCTTAGGGTAGCAGTGAATTTAAGGGGATCCCACTGTTACCGAGGTCTGACTGCTTCCAATAATTGAACATTTTGTAGAATACTAGAACAGTCAATGTGGTCATGTTGTCAAAGAAATTATTATGAGGTTACTGATCTCTTGCCCACTTAACCCAAGATCACAGGACCAAAATGGAAAAAAAAAGTGTTACAGATACCCAATTTAGAAGCAAAAAGTAACCTGGAGTGCTGAGATGTCAAGTGACTTGACCAACATCACACAGAAAGTATCTCAGAGACAACTTGATCCTAAGGCTTCACAAGTCAGGCCAGGACTGTAACCGTTTAACCTCACTACACGCCACAATCACTCCCCTGAAGATAGAATCACACACACACACACACACACACACCCCTCTATACTTCTCTTAAGAAGATACCCAATTTTATAACCCCATATTTTGTCTTTAAGAGAAGCAATTTGGCATAGTGGACAGAGAGTTGGTCTCAGAGCCACTGACTACCAATAGGCTACCTGCAGCACTCTACCAGTCATTTAAACAGACTAATATTGATCCAGATCAATGCATGAATTTATGCTAATGATAATAAACATACACACAATACCTATTAATAGTTAATCATTTAGGAAGAAAGCAGGGAGTTTAAAATGCATGATACAAATATCTTATCTTACCTCTTTATAACATTGATAGCAATCACTACATATAGAAGTGTCTATGTATATAATCTGACTTCAGTGACAATTTAATAGTTACACTCATCTGGGTTATAGTCTGCTTCTATAATAGGAGCAAGAATTAAGTTCTTCAAGGCCTGAAGAAGTTTCCTTATCCTTGACCTTGTTTTCATTTTCCATGCTGACCCACTGGACTTCAGTTTCTGACAAATGAGTCCCAAATTCCTTTTTCAAGTTCACCTTGTGCTCACCTAGTCCTCTGTTGTATCAAAATGCAATTCATTCTTCTTGGGTATTCTCTGCCATTGCTATTCCCAAAGTGAGTCACCTTGACCTCTGGTCCCAAGCACCACTGGCCCTCAAGGCCAAGAGTAGTCTTTCTCTGTAGTCAAGCTTCTTCATTGAGAAGTGGCTAACGGGAGTCAGTCGTATTTTGTCTCTACAGGCCACATAGGGCCAACTTTTGTTGACTCTGACTATCCTCTCAATAGATGGAGTCACTGCCATTCTCTCTAAGGTCCTGATTTACTCAACTCCACGTAACTAGTGGATTTTCCTAGGTGCACTCACAGTTGATAGGTAGAGATTAGCGTTTCATCACTGTACCAGTTTTCTATTCCCTTGGGCTAATCTAATGTGGTCCCTACACTACACAGCTGCTAACTGTCCTGTGTTCTCTGAAGCACTCCTCTAACCTTAACATAAAATCAGAGGTTGTTTCTCTTTCCTTTGGGAGTCAATCAAAGAACTTTCCATTGTGACCTTGTGCACTTTCAGCAGCATCAAACTGACTGTCCAGCATCTTCAAACATTCAAATACCATAAACCTAGGTCCTTATATCTTCAAGGATTATTCATAAAAGGTTACATGAAGGTCCCTTGAATCTATCCATTACTTTCCTATATTTCTCAGTATTTGTTCCCTACCACTCTAGCACCATCCACATGGTTGGACTCAAAGAAGTTCTCTCCTGATGTACAAGGACCTCCCCTAGGGGAAAAAATCCTGTCATTTTCCAAATTAGGGTCCTTCTAACTGTACTTGGCTGCCTGACAGCCTTTCTCAGGTGACTTGCCCTTGCCTCTAGGTCATTGCCTGATAAGAAATGTTTCCTTCTCCTCAATATGCTTTTGTTGTTTAGAATTGTTTTATTCAATTTGTGCTAAGAATAGAAACTATAAGAAAAAGAAAATGTACATTACTTCCGGATAGAATAACTAGATAGAATGATGGAAGAAAAACACCTAGAAGATAATATGCTAAATGCAAATAAACTAAACTCCCCAATAAAATGAGTTATAGAATGGATTTTAAGGTTTTATTGGAATATATATATATGAGCAAAATAGTTTCTATATTTTAAAAATAAATATATTTTAACATGCATTTATAATCTGTTTCTCCCACTGCTCTGCTTCACCACGGAACAAAAGAAAAGACAAAAATCACCATCATAAACATGCATAATCCAGCAAAACAAATTCCTGCATTAGCCGAATATGTACGTCTCTTTCTGCATTTTAAGCTCATCACTTATTTAACAGGCGATGAGTGTCGTGTTTCATCTTCAATCTTCTGAACTAGTGGTTTATCATTGCATTAACCAGAGATCTAAAGTCTTTCAAAACTGTTCTTCTTTATAATATCATTATCGTATAAATTGTTCTAGTTTTATTCTACTCAGCATCAGTTTATAGATGTCTTTTGAGCTTCCTCTGAAACTGCCAATTTCATAATTTCTTTTAGTAAAATATGATATTCCATTACATTCACATACAACAGTTGGTTAGTAATTCTCCAATAGGATGGCTCTTAGTCTCCAATTTTTAGTTACTATAAAAACCATTGATATAAATAATTTTGCACATCGTCTACAAATTGTAAATGTGGTCCTCATATTATGATTAGATCATGGGCTTTCTGTGCCTACATAAAATCTCTCTCCCCATCCCTTTCACACACTTATTTGTATTCCTAAAATGTAGCATGTTCCAAGTATTTTAATACATACATAATTCCATATTTAATAATTTGGGGAATAGTATGTTCTTCAACATTTTCTCACAGAAACCCTCTTTCAGGATCCAGGAATATATGTGTTACATAGGAAATCAAGGTTCTACACATTAGTTCTATCCCTTCAGTGTTCTTATGCCTAATTTAGCTAGAACCAGAGTGGAGGAAGCAGGGTTTTTCTTGAGGGTGGAACATTTAATCTGTAATGGGACACTTAAGGTGCTGGCAATATTTTGCTCCTTTAAGGAAGAAGACGAGAGTGAGGGGGCAGAGCTGAGGGAGGGAGGTCTCTAAAAGGATAGTGAACTCAACCAGCAGTCAGCTTCTTCTAAGAGAAGCTATTTGGTTGTAGCTTTCTCTAGCTCTCAGGCTTCCCTGGGGCAAAAGGAGAGAGAAGGCAAAGGTCATGCCAAAGATAGTGGCAGGCAACACCTGAGATCTGACCAAGTTTAGGGGTAGGGAGACAGAGACCAGAACATGACCAGAGCCTTGGTGATCTGGTCTACTTGGTGTTGACATCAGCTAGTAGTGGCCCAAGTTCCAAAGCAATAGCATGGAAGAAAGAAGAGAGACGGGTGTTCTGATGGGTATGGAGGTAGTTATGCAGGTGATCTGCTGCCCACAGCCCATCTCATTCTGGATTATGCTGAGGCCTCTGCTTCCCCCAGAGTGAGTCAGTAGGCTACCCACCTTTGCATGGGTGAGCTTAAGGTCTGAGAGTACCTGGGAAGGACTAATGGTCCCCCTTAACTCAGTTACTCCTCCTGAGCCAATAGTCTAGGGTTTAGTACCACCAACTAAATCTTGATCTTATCTCCAAAGATCAAATTTTAACAACCTATCTGAAAGAGTTTTGTATTAGTAGTCTGGAGACCTAAACTCTAAGGCTGGCTCTGATATAAACTCTAGGTCTGATTTTTACTTTATAAAATGAAGAGAATGGACAAGATGGACTGTAGGTTCTTTTTTCCCAGTTAAATGAATATGACTTTGGGCAACTTACTCCCCTTTTCTGAATCCTCACTTTCCTCTCTTGTAAAAGGACAGAGTTTGACTAAATGGTGAAAGAGATGCCACCCACTTTCAAGGATTTATGCTCCAGCCTTTGAATTATCCAAGACTCTTTCCTCCCATCTTTCTTCTTCAACCTACCATTCCTGGAAACAGAGGTCAATATAAGGGAAGAACCATACATCCATCTTTTCTGCATGCCCAGAGCAAGGATAGTTTTTAGAAAGGGGGAAACAATATAGAGATGGGAGACCCAGGAGAATGTATGTTACTCAAAGGTAGAAATTATTTCATTTTTGTATTTGTATCCTCAATGCCTAGCACAGTGACTGGAACATAGTAGGTATTTAATAAATGCTTGTTGAATGTTGGTTGATTGGTTGAGTCTTAAGCCCCCTTCCAGTTCTATCTAAGATCATATATTGAGGGTTTAGGTACTTGTGTATGTTGGGGTAGGAAGAAGAGGGGTATATCGGAGTAGCCCTCAAAAAGAATTGATAAATTTTCAATGTTAGCATTTACAGCTCAGAAATCAGCAAATGCGGCAAATTAGAGCTTGATTCTTTTTTTGTTTTGTTGCTTGTATAGACTAAAGAAAGTGATGGAGAAAATGTTAATAATGCTAACTAAACTTAAAAATGTGTCATGTATATAGTTTTATTTTTAAGGAGCTGGTTGTTAGACATTTACCAGAACCACCAACCCTCTTTCAGCTCTCTTCCTAAAAACATTGATCTGTTTTATTGTAGAAATTACCACTCTACCCCTAAACCACATTAGTCAGGTTTCTTGGTTACCAAGCGTGAAGAAACAACTGACTTAGTCCTCAATTGTCAAAAATAATCATTTAAAGTAGGAAGTTACCAGATGGCCAGCTTCCTCTTCCTGGGAGTAGCCTCCCCTAAAATAATCCCTTGGTGTCCCTAGAACTCCAGCCCTAGTGACTAGTGTCCCAGATAAAGATGCCGTCTGTGCAGCTTAGCCCAGCATAGTTTATGGGCTTGTATGCAAAAAATCCCTAGTCACGGTTCTACCTACATTATCTCATAGGATCATAAACTTAGTGCTAGAAGGAACCTCAGGGTCATCTCGTTCCTCATTTTACAGAAGAGGAAACTATCTCAAATTGGTTAAGTAACTTCCTCAAAGTCATACAGGTAGCAATTTAGCAGAACTGAGATTTGAACCAGAATCTTCCGCCTCCAACTGTGCTACTCTTTTAGCAGCATCATGCAAAAGATACCACTTTATTCCGAACTTTTTAAACTTTTCTTTCCTTAAGCAAGCAGTGTTCATCAGATTATTCCTGGAATTCAGCTCCTTACAGTCATGAATTTTAAGATGAGTAGTCACTTTCTCCCAAGGTTCCTGTAATCTCTCCTTCACACACAACTTCCTTCTTCTTACTTAGAATCAGCTCTAGAGCAGTAGTTGTCTTGTTCTTCATTTATCTTTGGAAAATGGAATTATCATCAAGACAAGTAAAGAGATCCATCAAATGATCTGCTTTTAACAGAAAGAGATCTCCAGCAGATGTCTGGATAGTTGAAGTCTCCATTATTATAATAGACTGCGCCAATATTGTGGGCAGTGTCAGGAACTTGTGAACCATTTATTTCTTCCATCTGTTGTGTTTTGTTTGAAGGAAAGAAATACACTAATACCCTGATGCAGTGACCTCACATAGTTACTCAAACAACTGCTGTGAACACTTAAGAACTCTTTGTATTTTGTGTGTGTTTTATTTTGAATATATTTATTTGTATCTGTGCTGCTTCTGCCCAGAGAATGTAAGCTCCCTGAGAGGAGAGACTGCTTCATCTTTATATCTGCAGGGCCCAACTCAGGACTTGGCACCCTTTATTAAATGCTTAGCTGATACCATTGGTACCATGACTTAAATGTTTCAACACAAGATCTCATGCAACTCTCTCTCCTTTAATCAATGAACTTGCAATAGTTAAAGTAGTTTGATGAAGCACATTGAATGTTGAACTTAGAATCAAGGGATCTGGTTCAAATCTGGGCTCTCCCATTTATGATTTATTTGATCTTGAGCAAATTAGAGAATCTCTCTAGGATTTGTTTTTTCTTCACCTATAAAATGAGAGGGTTAGGCTAGATAACATCTCAGATACTTTCTCACTCTAAATCAATGCTTCTTTAATTGAAATGAAACATTCTTGGGCCTATTTTATAGATGGAAAGCCTTAAACAGAAGAACTGAACTCAAATACCTGAGCAAACTGAAAATAAAACCCTGGAGTCCTTCTTCCCCTTTCATTGCTTTAGCCATCACAGAAAGTTCCTTACCACTGCAATTGCTTCTAATTAAACAAGAGACATTTTAGAACCCCAGAAAAAAGAAGAATAAGTTTTCAACTAAGAAATAACATGGAGGATGGGACAGAGTCATGATAATGAAGAAAAGCCAGGAATTTGCCTGAACTCTCCCTTTTCTCTCAGAAACAACATTAAATCAAACTTCTAAAATAATTCTGAAGCAAAAGAATCCATGAAAAGACAGAATGAAACCATTTTCCAGCCCAAGATAACTTAAAAGGACTTCAGGAAAGCTCTGTCTCATTTGGGTAAAGGACAGGCAGTGTCTGGTCAAGCCAACAGGAGGTTTTTAGCCACAGCAGAGATCAGCAACCAAAGCCCTGAGGTTCTGACTCAGCAGGCCAGTGACACAGAAGGCCAGCTGTGAGGCCCCTAGACTTAGCACAGAAGGCAAACTGCCAGCCCCAGAACTGAGGGCACAACAGGTGTAACTAGGCTGGGCCACCTAACTCAATGGGCAAGCTGCCAGCCCCAGAGACTCAGGCACAGAAAGCAAGTGACCAGACCCCTAGCTCTAGTGCAATAAGTTTGGGGCAGTGCCTCTTATATCCCAGAAGCAGAGTTCAACCTTTAAAAATGAGCAAAAAGGGGGCGGCTAGGTGGCGCAGTGAATAGGGCACCGGCCCTGGAGTCAAGAGGACCTGAGTCCAGATCTGACCTCAGACACTTAAATCAAAATTAACTATGTGTCCTTGGGCAGGTCACTTAACCCCAACCTTCCCCTCCTCCAAGAAGACAAAAGAAAAATCTAAAAAAAAAAATTATCAAAAAGCAAAAAAAAAGAGCCACAATCGGACAAAGCTACTATGGCGACAAGGAAGATCAAGACACAAACTCAGAAAAAGACAATAATGTCAAAATGTCTATATGTGAGGCCTCTTTTGACCAGCAATCCTGAGGGTCTTCCCCTCCCAGTTTGCTTTTTGACTTTTTTTAACTGAAGGGACCATTCCTTGACTCACTTCTTAAAGAGGCCTATTTACTGAATGTGTGTTACCTCACTCTAAGTGAGTACATGCAAAGGCCTTAGCCTAACAGGGCCAGGGTCTCCCATTGCATCCTGGGCCATTTCCAGTCATCCTGATGAATATCTGGCCACTGGTCCCAGATGGCTCAAGAGGAGAAAGTAAGGCTAATGACCGTTCACACTCAAAGCCAAGTCAACTGCAAGTCATGTCATCATTTCCCTGACATCATTGTCCTCTTTGAGGATGAAGTACAAACACAACAACAACATGTGAAGCCTCAAAGGGTAATATGAATTGGTCTCAAGACTAAAAAAATCCTCTTGGAAGAACTCAAAATGGATGTTAAAAATCAAGTAAGAGAGGCCTCTCTGCCCCCAGATTCCCCACAAACTATGTAAAAAAGGACTCTGAACAACTTCTGGAGCCCCAGCACCCACAGAACGACAGAGAAGCTAACCTCCCGCTGAGGACAGCCCAGCAGCCCTGCAGGAAGGACCAGCACAGCAGTCTGGGAGCCGGCAACGCGCAGAGCGCAGAGCGCAGGAGCCCAGCCGAGCCGAGCCCAGGTCCGCATGAGCCGAGGTTTTAGCTCCAGGGCGGCAGGGCCAGCAGCCAGCTGGAGGAACCCCAGAACACCAGGAGCTGTGGCAACTCCAGAATTATCAATATAGACATGCCTAGGACAAAGTAAGAGGTTAGTGTCCTATGGACTTTGGGACCTGTATTTGGGGAATGCGTCAGCTCCCTCCCCTGGGGGCTAGAAGCTGCTGAGGAGACACGCCACTTTGTAGTTTTCAGAGGCATTTCTGGCTCCCAGCCTACAAATCATGGGGAGATCCAGCGATCAGTCTTGGGGGGTAATTGCTCTTGCTTTAACCTCCCTGGATCTGGATTGTGATCTAGGGTGGAAGTTGTGGGTGGGTTTACAGCTTGCCAGAAACGGAAGTTGCCCCCACACGTTCGGGATGAAAATTCCTCTAGCTGGCCTTAAAGCCATAGTGTGGCAACAAGCCCCAAAGTCAAGCAATTAAGTGGCAACATGCCAAGGCAAAGGAAACAGAAAATGCAACCCTAGACTCCTATTTTGGGGGCATAGAGCGGGAAAAGGACTGTGAGGTCAGAAGTCCTGCTCCAAAAGCCCCAGGGGAAAACATGAGTGGGTTGCAGGCCATAGAGGACCTTAAGAAGGACTTTAAAAAATCAAATAAGAGAAGTGGAGGAAAAATTAGAAAGAGAAATGAGAAGGATGCAGGAAAAGTATGAAATGAGGGTCAACAGCCTGACTGAGGAAAACAACACCTTAAAAAATAGACTAGCTCAAATGGCAAAGGAGGCCCAAAAGGGCAATGAGGTGAAGAATGCCTTAAAAAGTCGAATTTGCCAGATGGAAAAAGAATCTCAAAAGTTCACTGAGGAGATTCATTCCTTCAGAGTTAGACTGGAGCAAATGGAAGCTAGTGACTTTATGAGAAATCAAGATGCTGTTAAGCAGATCCAAACAAAAGAAAGATTAGAAGGCAATGTGAAATATCTCATGGGAAAAACCACTGACCTGAGAATAGATCCAGGAGAGACAATTTAAAAATTATTGGACTACCTGAAAGCCATGATCAAGGAAAGAACCTAGAAATCACCCTTCAAGAAATTCTCAAGGAAAATTGCCCTGATGTTTTAGATCCAGAGGGCAAAATAGAGGTTGAAAGAATCCACAGATCACCTCCTGAAAAAGATCCCAAAAGAAAACTCCCAGGAATATTATAGCCAGGTTCCAGAATCCCCAGATCAAGGAGAAAATACTACAAGCAGCCAGGAAGAAACAATTTCAATATTGTGAAACACAATCAGAATAGCCCAGGACCTGGCAGCTTCTACACTGAGGGATCGAAGGGCATGGAATATGATATTCCAGAGGGCAAAAGAGCTGGGAATGAACCCATGGGTCACCTACCCAGCAAAACTGAGTATTTTGTTTCAGGGGAAAATATGGTCATTCAGTGGAATAGAGGACTTTCAAGCATTCTTGAGGAAAAACCAGAGTTGAATAGAAAATTTGACATCCAGACGCAAGAAGTAAGAGATGCCTGAGAAGGTAATCAGGGAAAAGAAATCAAAAGGAACTTATCAAAGTTGAACTATTTACATTCCTATATGGAAAAGCAACATCTGTGACTGATGATATCTTTCTCACTATGAAAATAATGGAAGAAGGGGGGTGGTCATATGAATACATATGTGAATGTGTGTGTATATGGTTACAGTTATATATGGATAGAGGGCATAGGTTGAATTTGTTGGGAAGGGAGAATACTCAAGGGATGAAATTATGAGGTGAGAGAGGAAAGTGGCAAGAGGAGATGGGGAGAGACATGGTAGGGTAAACTATCTCATGTAGGGAAGTGGTTGCAAAGGAGGGGGAGAATAAGGAAGGCTAAAAAGGCAAAACCACATTCACATTGAATTTGGTTCAGGGAGAAAATGACATACATACTAAATGGGATATCTCAACCCGCAGCAGGATAGGGGGAAGGGGGAGGAGAGGAGGGATGATGGAAGGGAGGGCATCCTTGGGGTGAGGGGAGGTTGGAAGTACCCACTATAGAAGAGGGACAGGATCATGTAGGGAATGGATCAGGTGGGGGGTGGGATGAGTGGGAGGGAATTATAAGCAGCCTTGTACAATATATCTACTATGATAATGTTTTGCATAACTAGACATGTACAACATATACTGAATTACTTATCTCCCCAGAGGGAATGGGTGACAAGGGAGGAAGGAAATGGATCTGAAATTCGAGGTCGTAACATTAAATGTTTCAAATATATATAAATACTATTATTAATACTCTTTTGCTTATAATTGGGAGATAAGATGTGCAGGCATTGGGACACAAAGATTCACCTTCCTCTAATGGAAAAGTCGATGGGGTATGGGAGAAGGTATGGGAGAGAGCAGATTGGAGGAAGCGATATCTTGTGGGACTGCTATTCAGGGAGGCTGGGTAGGGGAATAATGGGGGGAAAATGATTGTAACTCAAAATCTGGCGGAAATGAATGATGTAAAACAGAAGTTAATAAAGCATTTGTTTAAAAAAAAATCAAGTAAGAGAAATTGAAGAAAAATTGGGGAAAAAATGAGAGTTATGCAAAAGAATTAGGGAAAAAAAGTTAACAATTGGGAAAAGGAAGCACAAAAACTGACTTAAGAAAACAACTCTATGAAAAATGTGAGCATTATTTGAACCCTACTCTGATTGGATTTGGCTCAAAGAAGGAATAATTTATATACTCAGTTGGGTATCTATCTTAAAATCCTTCTTACCCTATAAGGAAGTAGGAGGGGAAAAGAGAAAGAAAAGGGAGGGGGATGCTAATAGAAGAGAAGGCAGATTGAGGATGGCAGTAGTCAGAAGAAAAATACTGGTGAGGGGGGACAGGGTGAAAGGAGAGAGAAAAGTATAAAATGTGGGAAAATAGGATGGAGGGAGATACACAGTTAGCAATCATAAGTGGATGTTAATGGGATGAACTCTCTCATAAAAAGAAAGTGAATAACAGAGTGGATTAAAAACCAGAATCCTACAATATGTTGTTTAAAAGAAATATATTTGAAGAAGAGTGGCACACAAAGAGTAAAGGTAAAAGGCTAGAGCAGAATATATTATGCTTCAACTGAAGTAAAAAACAATAACAACAACCAATCCTGAACTCAGAGAAAGCAAAACCAAAAATAGATCTAATTAAAAGAGATAAGGAAGGAAACTACATTTTGCTTAAAGGCACCATAGACAATGAAGACCAAATAAATTTGTATCAAGTGGCACAGAATCCAAATGCTTAGAGGAGAAATTAAGTGAGGGGTCCTCTACCTCCCCCTCTCAGAACTAGATAAATCTAACCACAAAATGAACAAGAAAGAAGTTAAGGAGGTAAATAGAATTTTAGAAAAGTTAGATATGATAGACATCTGGAGAAAACTAAATGGGAATAGAAAGGAATATACCTTTTTCTTAGCAGTACATGGCACTTACACAAAAACTATATATTAGGGCATAAAAATCTCAAAGAATGTCAAACAACAAATCATAGAAAAAATTCACAATTTTATCAAACAGAATAACAATAATGAGACAACATACCAAAATTTATGGGATGCAGCCAAAGCAGTGCATAGTCAAAATTTTATATTTCAAAAAGTTCCCGTGAATAAAATAAAGAATAGATCAATGAATTGGGCATTCAATTTAAAAAGCTAGAAAAAAAGCAAATTAAAAATCCCCAATTAATACCAAATTGGAAATTCTAAAGAGCAAAGGAGAGATTAATAAAAATGAAAGTTAGAAAACTATTGAACTAATAAAGAAAACTAAGAGATGGTTTTATGGGAAAAAATCAATAAAAGAGATAAATCTTTTGTCAATTTGATTTTTAAAAAAAGGAAGAAGAAAAATAAATTTTCAGTATCATAAATGAAAAAAGCAAATTCACCACCAATGAAGAGGAAATTAATGCAATAATTAGGAGCTATTTTGCCCAACTGTATGCCAATAAATCTGACAAACTAAGTAAAATGATGACCATTTACAAAAATTAAAATTTCCCAGATTAACAGAAGAGGAAATAAAATACTTAAATAGGGGCAGCTAGGTGGTGCAGTGAATGGAGCACCAGCCCTGGAGTCAGGAGGACCTGAGTTCAAATCCAGCCTCAGACACTTAACACAAAATTAGCCATGTGTCCTTGGGCAATTCACTTAACCCCAATTGCCCTGCCTTCCCCCCCCCTCCAAAAAGCAAATATATATATTTAAATAACCCCATTTCAGAAAAAGAAACTGAACAAGCCATCAATGTACTCCCTAAGAAAAATATCTCAAGGACCAGATGGATTTACAAGTGAATTCTACCAAACATTTAAAGAACACTATATAAACTATTTGGAAAAATAGGAGGAGTTCCACCAAATTCCTTTTATGAGAGAAATATGGTGCTGATATCTAAACCAGGAAGAGCCAAAACAGAGAGAGAAAATTGTAGACCAATTTCCCTAATGAATAGTGATGCAAAAAATTTAAATAAAATATTAGCAAAGAGATTATAGCAATTTATCATGAGAATAATAGACTATGACTAGGTAGGTTTTAAACGAAGAATGCAAGGCTGGTTCAATATTAGGAAAACTATTACCATAATTGACCATATCAATAACAAAACCAACAGAAATCATATGATTACCTCAATAGATTATCTCAAAAGCAAAAAAGGCTTTTGACAAAATATAGCACCCATTTCTATTAAAAACACTAATGAACATAGGGATAAATGATAAGTAGTATCTATCTTAAATCATCAGCAGGCATTATTTGTAATGAGGATAAGTTAGAAGCATTCCCAATAGGATTGGGGGTGAAACAAGGATGCCCATTATCACCACTATTATTCAGTATTGTACTAGAAATTTTAGCTTTAGAATAAAAGAAGAAAAAGCAATAGAAGGAATTAGACTAGGCAATGAGGAAACAAAACTATCACTTTTTGCAGATGATATGATGATATACATAAGAATCCTAGAGAATCAACTAAAAAGCTACTTGAAATAATTAGCAACTTTAGCAAAGTTGCAGAAAATAAAAGAAACCCACATAGATCATCAGCATTTCTACTTATTACTAGCAAAGCTCAGCAAGAAGAGATAGAAAGAGAAATCCCATTTAAAATAACTGTAGACAATATAAAATATTTGAGAGTCTACTTGTCAAGACAAACCCAGGAAATATATGAACACGATTACAAAACACTTTTCATACAAATAAAGTCAGATCTACATAATTGGAAAAATATCAATTGCTTATGGGTATACCAAGCTACCTATATTAATTCTACCTATATTAATTTACTTATTCAGTGGCATACCGATGAAACTACCAAAAACTATTTTATAAAGCTAGAAAAAATAATTACAAAATTTATCAGGAAGAACAAAAGGTCAAGGATATCAAGGGAATTAATGAAAAAAAAAATGCAAAGGAAGGTAGTCTAACCATACCAGATACATAATTATATTATAAAGCAGCAATCATCAAAAATGGCTAAAAAATAGAATGGTAGATCAGTGGAAGAGATTAGGTACATGTGACATAATAGTCAATGACTATAGTAATCTACTGTTTGATAAACCTAAAGATTCCAGCTTCTGAGATAAGAATTCACCATTTGACAAAAGTTGCTGGGAAAACTGGAAAATAGTATGGCAGAAACTAGGCATACACCAACATTTCACACAGTATATTAAGATAAATGAGTACAATACTCAAAATGAGTACATGATTTAGATATAAAGGGTCATACCATAAATAAGTTAGGAGAGCAAGGAAGAGCTTACCTGCTAGATCTATGGAGAAGGGAAGAATTTATGACAAGAGACAGAGAAAATTATGAAATGGAAAATGGATAATTTTGACCACATTAAATTGAAGGTTTTGCACAAACAAAACCAAGGAAAATTAGTAGAAGAAAAGAAGAAAAATGGGGAACAATTTTTATAGTAAGCATATCAGATAAAGACCTAATTTCTCAAATAAATAGAGAACTGAGTCAAACTTATAAGAATATGTCATTCCCCAATCAAAAAATGTTCAAAGGATATGAACAGATAGTTTTCAAATGAAGAAATTAAAGCTATCTATAGTCATATAAAAATGCTCTAAATCACTATTGAGTAGAGAAATGCAGATTAAAACAACTCTGAAAAAAAAAAAACCAACTCTGAGATATCACCTCACACCTCTTAGGTCGGCTAATATGATAAAAAAAGAAAAAATGATAAATAATGGAGAAAAATGTGGGAAAATTGGGACACTGATGCATTGTTGTTGGAGTTGTGAACTGATACAATCATTCTGCAGAGCAATTAGGAACTATGACCAAAGAGCTCTAAAAATGTGCATACCCTTTGATCCAGCAAAATCACTACTAGGTCTATATCCCAAAGAGATCATATAAACGGGAAAAGGATCCACATGTACAAAAATATTTATAGCAGCTCTTTTTTATGGTGACCAAGAATTGGAAATTGAAGGGATACTCATCAATTGGGGAATGGTTGAACAAGTTGTGGTATATGAATGTAATGGAATACCATTGCTCTGTAAGAAATGATGAGCAGACAGATTTCAGAAAAACCTGGAAAGATTTACATGACTGAGACTAAGTGAAGTGAGCAGAACCAGGAGAACATTGTACACAGTTACAGCAACATTGTGTGATGATCAGTCATGATTGACTTAGCTCTTATCAGCAATACCATGATCCAAGACAATTACAAAACACTCATGCTGGAAAAGGCTATCCATATCCAAAGAAAGAACTATGGAGACTAAATGCAGATCAAGGCATAATACTATTTTCATTTTAGGGTTTTTCTCTATGTGTGCCTTTTCTCTTTTGTTCTGTTTCTTTTTTCACAACATGACTAACACAGAAATGTATTTACATGATTACACATGTATAACCTATATTAGATTGCTTCCCATCTTGGGGAGAGGAGATGGGAGAGAGAAAAAATTTGAAACTAAAAATCTTATTTAAAAATGCATGTTGAAACTATCTTTACATGTAATTGGAAAAACTAAAATACCATTTACAAAAAAAAAAACAAAACAAGAAAGAAATAAATAATGATTTCAGAAGGAAGCCATTCCATAATAACTGATTATAGTTTCTTGGGTCAAAAAATATCTTTATATTGAAAAAAATTCTAACATTTGCATTTTTGTATCTTCAGCACTGTACAATTTATAGGTTAATTAATTTACCTTTTGAAAAGCTAAACAAGTAAGTTATACATAAATGCATAATTAACTAAAGAAAATACACACCTTTTAAAAGAGCTATATGTAACCCTAAATGTGTGTTTACTGAAGGTGCTGGAACAGTTCCAGTTAGTATTCTCAGTAAATGATATGCATTTTATAACCTTCCAACACAGGTTTCATCTGTTTTAAACTTAATATGAATGATATGTTTGGGCAAAAGGTAGGATATTTAAAGGAAAGACTAGCATTCTGTCTTTTTTTTTCTTTCTTTTTTTAACTTGGTGGATATCCTGGCAGCACAGTCTGAGTTAGGATTTTGTCATGAGGAACAGTTACCACAAACTGTAAGGGGCCTAAAGTATTCCCTCAATTGAGACAGGGTTAATGACTTCACCCTTTAGATGAAAAAAAAGGGACTATAGAGCACTAGCAGGAAGCCACTTTGAGGAAACTGCTGTAGGAGGGGGACACTCTATGTTTTTATTTTTAAATAATTATTCTGGCTAATCCAATGTTGTTTCTAGCCTATTGAGGGACAGCAAGTGCTACCAATATTCTCAATTATGCCTGTAGGATAAGGCTTCAGTTGCTTTGCCCCAGTATTGCTTCAGCTTGGGAGACAAAACATGGCATCAAGGTGATAGAAGGCCATATGATAACTTCTGAATGGTTCAACAGTTAGGTTTTTTCATATCTGTAGATCTTGTATCAGTTTTCCCTTGGATCAGAGATCTCCAAAAGGGCTGGAGAATACAGCATAAGAATGCACCATTGGGATCCCATCCTCTCAACCTTCCTGCCAAAGCCTCCTTTGACTATCCCTTTCTCAGATGGACAATGACCACTAGTCCCCACCCCTGTAGGAACTCATAACCTTCTGTTCCACTCCAACACTCAGGCCTCTTTTCTCCATTAAAGGCAACTAGGTGGCACAATGAATTGGTCCTGGTCCTGGAGTCAAGAACACCTTAGTTCATGATCCTAGGCAAAATCACTTAATCTCTGCCTCAGTTTTCTCAACAATAAAATAGAGATAATAACTGCACCTACATCCCAGGGTTGATGGGAGGATCAAAGGTAATAGCTGTAAAGTGCTTAGGATAGTACCTGGAACATAGTAGGTTCTATATTGTTGTTGTTTTTCATCCTTTGTTTTTGAAGAAGATCGATCATTTCACAAATAAAGGATGTCTTACTTGGGAGTGAACTGGATTTAAGTAAGGCAGTTTCACAAATCATCAGTTTTAGTCTCCCTTCCAGAGTCATCAAAGTCCAGTGACAAGACAAAAGTCAGGGTGACTGCTGAGGACAGAGGATGTAGGGTGTGACCATGACATCTTCAATGTCTGGCCGAGCTCTAAGTGTTTCATGGCACCTGCCTCAGCTGCTTTCATGGCCATTAGAACAAACTGCTCTTGTCTTTCCGTTTCACCAGGAGAAGTCTTCACATGCTTGGAGTAAATATTCCTCAAACTCACCAACAGGTTTGAGACCTGTCAGTTACACTCATTCTGGTTTAGCCCATCTGCTGAGACAGTTTACTTGAGTATGGCTGCTATACATGCTACAACTTCTTGGAGCCACAGGTGAGAATTAGGTGACAGGTAGACCCCAAAGACAGATGAACAGCCATGAAAATGTCTTAGCAAGTCCTCTCACCAGAGATGCAAGTCCTCCCTGAACACTCCATGCACCCCAAGGGCTATATAAATACTTATTCCTTTCCCTTCCTAAGAGTCATGGCCAGGCCCCTCCTATCTACTCCATCCCACAGGGTAGATATGGATGCTCACATCCCTTGTTAATTGCAATCCTTTCAGGGGACTTTTAGCCAAAATGGCTTTCTGAACAAAAGAAGATCACCTTCATACCTCTCACCCCCTCCATCAGAAAACTGAAATTCTTTTTTTCCCCTCTCTTTTTTATTTTTTTAGTTTACATCATTCATTTCTACAGCATTTTGAGTTACAAATTTTCTCCCCATTTTCCCCCTACCCACTACCCCAAAACAGTGATCACACTGAATATATCCTCCCCCAATCTGCTCTTTCCCATATCTTCTCCCATCCCCCCTCCGACTTTCCAGTAGGGCATAGAGAAAACTGAAATTCTTAGCAGCCTAACTAATGACCAAGAAATCTCAAATGAGAAGCTATCATGACTTCTTCTTCTTCTTCTTCTTATTTTTTTTTTTTAAAGCAATTGGGGTTAAGTAACTTGCTCAAGGTTACACAGCTAGTTATTTATGTGTGGGTGCTAAGTACTAAGGATGGAACTGATCCCAGGTCCTCCTGACTCCAGGCCAGCGCTCTTACTCACTGCACCACCTAGAGGCCCCATCATGACTTTTTCTACTCCCAGACTGCATAAATAGCCAGTCAGAATCCCAAGGGCAATAAGAATGTAGACTCCTGAGAGTCTAGTATTAGTGCAGGCAACAAAGGGGACAGTCTCCCAGAGTGATCAGAGACAAGCCAGAGATACTTGTAACCTGCAGAGCTTGTGTGTTCATAAGCAGCAAAAGTTTATGATCCCTCAAATAAGCCTAGGAAGGTCAGGCTATTCTAAAGTGGAGACTTTGGAACCCTTGGAGAATACCAGTAACCAATGTATCAGGGCATAACTGAAATTAGATCAGATCGGGACCAAGAGCTTCAAGTTTCCTAGCATTCTGTACTGAGATGCCATAGAGGGCCCTCAAGATATAATATTCTGAACCTCAAAGATCCAGGGAGGCCTAATCCCAGGAAGTATAGCTCAGCACAGAAACCTAGGTAAGAACAAGTAGGGCTGATCACCCTGCCTAAAAGTATAAAGGGTGAGGCAGGGGGTGGGTGGGGAAGGGGAAGTGTGTTTGGCCCAGGCACCAAGGTCCAATTCAGGAACTAAGGTTGGAGAGATAAGCAAACCAAAGAAATCCCTGAACAGTATGAGAAATTGTTGCAGATCTAGAGATCTGCAAAAAAGAGAAAGTAACTCTGGAACGACTACAAGTGGAAACTCAAAGGAAAAAAGTAGATTTCAGGGAGTGGCTAGGTGGCGCAGTGAGTAGAGCGCTGGCCCTGGAGTCAGAAGGACCTGAGTTCGGAGCCGGCCTCAGACATTTAACTCACACTAACAAAAACCTAGCCATGTGACCTTGGGCAAGTTACTTAACCCCAATTGCCTTAAAAGGGGCGGCTAGGTGGCGCAGTGAGTAAGAGCACCGGCCTTGGAGTTGGGATGACCCAAGATCAAATCCGGCCTCAGAAAATGAGCACCCACACATAAATAATGACTAGCCGTGTAACCTTGAGCAAGTTACTTAACCCTAATTGCTTTAAAAAAAAAAAGTAGATTTCTCACAAGAACTATATGAATATCTAGAAGAAATGAAGCATGAAATTTAAAAAACTGAAATAAAAGTTCTGGAGGAAAGAACTGGAAGGAGAACAAATAGCTTAGAAAACAAAGCAGTTAACCATACCCCAAAAATGGACTTCCTGAACAAACCCCATAGGAATCAATGATTCCATGAGGCATCAAGAAACATTAGGACAAACTCAAAAGACTGAAAGCATACACTTAAGACATCATAAGACTTTTATCCTTTATATCACTTACATTTTTAAAGACACTCATGATATTAATAGGGTATGATTATTATTTATAACTGTATTAGATAAATATGTGTGTGGTTGGAGTGAAGATGGTTGGGATATAAGGTATATAAAGAGATAAGGCATATAAAGACTTTGTGTGAAAAGAAAAGTATTGACTTTACTAGATTTTTACTAGAGAAATACATAACTAGACATAACATACATATGTAATTCATTCTTTTAAGAAGGAAGGAAAAATCATTTCCTTAGCTTACTATGTAAGTACCATGCCAATATCATGAGTATCATGCCTTTAAAAGACTTTAAATTACTATAACCCAAATAAAACTATAACAGGAGTCTGGTACATACGCAGACTGTCTTAGATGACATCTTCCCACAGAGAAGCTAAAGAGCTTACTTCCAAGAGAGTTATGATGACATGGAATGGAAATGTCTCAAAGATACTGGAACACATGTAAAGATTCTGTAATTTGCTCCATTCTACAAATTACATTGATAAGAGAAGCCTTTTTTGGAGGGATTGATTATTTTTTATTGGTTCAGCAGAACTGAATGCATCTTCAAAAAAGGCCTAAATCAGCTGACTTGGTCTTTTTGGCCATTTTGTATTCTGCTGAGCACTTACTGAATCTTTTGGATTCCTTCTGGCCAGGGAGAGGCAATGTAAGTGGTGAGGTACTGGGTCCACCCCACACTGGCTGCCATATATGTTGTCTTGTGAATACAGGCCTGGTTCTTTGCCTGATTCAGTTTTTGTTCTTTCACTTTAGGTAAAGGGAAAGTGGCATCCAAGCATCCAGAGTTTTGTTGCTACCTCAGCACCAATGAACCAAGAAGCAAGGGATGACTTTAGGACCTAGCCCAGGGTAGTTGAGACAAGGACTCATCAGGCAGTCATGCAATATCTGAACATCAACTTGGTGAAACCAGTATTATGTAGGAACTGTGCTAAGGGTAAGTCCTTTCTCCACAGAGACCAACAGTATGATGGAGATAGTATGTCCCTAAGGTGTTGGGTGGCATGTGTTTGTTCTAGCTATATCTAAGTAAATGTCCTTTGAGCTTGACTCACTGGTGGCTAACCATGGGAGAACACAGACAGTAGGGAAACAAGACAATATTAGTAAAGAAGAGACACCCAAGGTGGAGCCAATATGGTGGAGTAAAGGCAGAGACTTGCCTGAGCTCTACTCCAAATTCCTCCAAATCCCATTAAATAATGATTCTAAACAAATTCTAGAGTAACAGAACCCATAAAAATGTGGAGTGAAACAATTTTCCATTCCAAGACAACATATAAGGTCAGCTGGAAAGGTCTGTTGCACCAGTGTGAGAGAGGAGCATAATCCAATACAGGCCACACCAGTGTAGACCAAACCCCAGCAAAACAGGGCAGGTCTTGGAATGACTGAGTCGGTGGTAGCAGTGGCAGTTTCCAGACCTCTTAGCCCATAGACAATAAGGTGATTGGACAATGGGTCAGAAGGAGATTTACAGGGATCCCTTTGCTGGCATCAGTGACAAGATTCTGTTGCATTGCCCATATTTGGCTCTGGGCAGCAGCAGTTCCTGGTCTTAGTCCCAGTGCATGGAGGAACACCAGCATAGCAGAGCTTGTGGTCACAGGGGAGCAGGGACTCTGGTTACTGTTCTAGGATTGAAAAGAGTGCTTATGGTCACTCAAAGCACTGCACAGTACAAGATTTATTCCCTAGATTGGAAGGGAATAAAAAATTTACAGGTCCCCAGAATTACTTCTGAAAATGGCTGCCCAAAAAACTTGAAGCTTGGCACAGTGCCCACTCCACTTGAGAAGCAGCGTCCTACTTTAGCATAGAGTTAAAAGTCAAGAAATAGGTTGGAAAATGAATGAAAAACAGAAAAAAAAATTCTGAGCACAAAAAGTTACTATGGTGACAAGGATGATCAAAACACACACTCAGAAGAAGATAACAAAGTCAAAGCTCCTACATCCAAAGCCTCCAAGAAAATTATGAATTAGGCTCAGGCCATGGAAGAACTTAAAAAGGATTTTAAAAATCAAGTAAGAGAGGTAGAAGAAAAATTGGGAAGCGAAAAGAGAGTGATACAAGAAAATCATGAAAAAAAAGAGTCAACAGCTTGGTAAAGAAAATATAAAAAATACTGAAGAAAATAACACCTTAAAAATAGAATAGGTTAAATGGTAAAAAGAGTCACAAAAATATAACAAGGAGAAAATACCTTGAAAAGAAAATTGGCCAAATGGAAAAAGATATACAAAAAGTTATTGAAGAGAACTCCTTAAAAACTAAAATTGGTCAAATGGAAAAGGAGGTACAAAAGTTCACTGAAGAAAATAATTCCTTAAAAGTTAGAATTGGGTAAGTAGAAGCTAATGACTTTATGAGACATCAAGAAACATCAAACAAAATCAAAATAATGAAAAAATAGAAGAATATGTGAACTATCTCACTGGAAAAACAACTGGCCTAGAAAATAGATCCAGGAGAGCTAATTTAAAAATTATAGGACTACCTGAAAGTCATGATCAAAAAAGGGCCTACATATTACCTTTCAAGAAATTATCAAGGAAAATTGCCCTGATATTCTAGAACCAAAGGATAAAATAGAAATTGAAAGAATCCACCAATCACCTCCTGAAAGTGATCCGAAAGTGAAAACTCCCAGGAATACTATAGCCAGGAATACTATAGCCAAATTCCAGATCTCCTGGATCAAGGAGAAAATGCTACAAACAGCCAAAAAGTAACAAGATTTAATGGCTTTTACATTAAAAGATCAGAGGGCTTGGAATATGACATTCCAGAGGGGCACAGGAGCTAGGATTACAACCAAGTATCAACTACCCAGTAAAACTGCATATAATCCTGCAGGGAGGGGAAATAGAAATTCAATGAAAGAGAGGATTTTCAAGCATTCCTAATGAAAAGACCAGAACTGGATAGAAAATCTGACTTTCAAATACAAGACTCAAGAGAAGCATAAAAAGATAAACAGGAAAGAGAAATCATAGAGTATTTGATAAGGTTAAATTATTTGTATTCCTATATGGGAAAGTTATATTTATAACTCCTCAAAACTTTCTCATTATTAGGACAGTTAGGAGTATACATTGAAAGCAGAGATGTGAGTTGAATATAATGGTATGATTATTTAAAAAAATAAAATTAAGATTTGAGTAAAAAAATAATCCACTGGGATAAAGAGAAAGGGAGAGATAGAATGGGATAAATTCTCTGACATAAATGAGGCCTGAAAGAGATTTTACAAAAGAGAGGAAATTGGGGAAGTGGAGAGGGGAGTACATGAACCTTACTCTCATCTGAATTGGCTCAAAGAAGGAATAATATACACACTCAGGTATAGAAATCTATCTTACCATACAAGACAGCAGGAAGGGAAAGGAATAAGAGAAGGGAGAGAGAGGGAGCTGACAGCTAGGAAGGGCAGTTTGGGGGAGGTAAAAGTAAGAAGCAAAAGTTCTTCATACAAACCTATTTGTAATGTACAACTTAGAAACATCTATATAATTTTTCACAATTAAGTTTATGATAAAGTTATTCCCCATGGCCAGATATGAAGAGATAAGTCTGACAAAGCTTTCTAATGTGAGGTTTATAAACATTTATTGCTGAATTAGATGAACCTTTGGTTCTAATTATATAATCAGATGCACCTGAAAATGTTCTTTTACTGAAATTTCCTTCTCCAGCTTCATCCCTCCCACACAGTGTCTATGACTGAGAAATAATCTCTCTTTCCCAAACTCTCATATTTTTCACTTACCAAATTTATAGTAGTGAATACGCACACATATGAAAATAAACAACAAAAAATTTCACATGTAGCATGACACTGAAAGGTAACATTTAAAACATTTCTTTGATGTTTTTAATGACTACAAATGTATAACCTATATCAAATTACTTGCCTTCTCAATGAGGGGGAAGAGGAAGAAGGAAGGGAGAAAATTTGGAACTCACAATTTTTCAAAATGAATGTTAAAATTTTTTTTGCATGTAATTAGAAAAAGTAAAATATTTGAAAAAAAATTTGTTTGCTATTTTTTTTTCTGGATTGAGCTCTCTTAACCTATGATCTCCCCATGATTGGGGAAGGGTTACTATCTTTTCAAACCATTCTTAAAGTTGGAGAGAGTCTTAGAGATCAGAGTTAAACCTTATTTTATCAATTAGGAAATTTAGACTCAGAGATATTGAATGACTTGTTAGAAACCACACAACTTAGTTGGAGATGGAATTAAAACCCAGATCTGATTTTCTCAGTCCAGCACCCTTTACTTGATTGATACAAAAGGGCATTTACATTAATTGATTGATACAAAAGGGCTTTTACATTAACTCTAAGTGAATCACAATAATGGAAAGGAAGTACTGACTATAACATGGCTATTTATTTAATGTTCTTTGACTAAAGCATTCTTTCAAATTAACTTCTAGGACAGGTTTGCTATAAGTTACTAATTTCGAATGGGACAAACTTTTAATAGAGATCACTCATGGCCATGATCAAATTAACTAACACCACAGTTTTTTCTAACTTTGGTATCAATGTCCAATTATTAAAGGGACCAATAGTCGTCTGGACTTAAACTTTACCCAGCACATTAAACATTTACAACTCATTTGAGAGGACACTATTATGTTTATTCTTTCTAAAAAGTATTGTCTATTTTATTTTTTAAAAAAGCACAAAATGTTCATGTTATATTAAGTGCAGAATTAGATATAATCTTCAAAGACTTCAAAGGAATGACTGGATCAATATTAATTAGATCTTCATTTTTTTAAAGGAATTTCTTTGAGATGTAAAGAGAATCATGTATAGGTGAGTCGTGGTTTCATTAACCCCAATTGACTGACAACTGGAAGTTGATACTTTAACTTTCAGTACTTAGCATCCTAGGAGCAAGACTTTTATTCAACTAGATTTCCTTCCAAAACTGGGTGTCTTCTGTTTAGATTGGGGAAAACTGAGGTGGCTGGATGGGGAAGTGCCACAAGACTGCTAATGTCTACACACACCCAATGTAAGGGTCCAATTTTCCCAGCATGTATCTCACTTAGCACAAGCTGTTCTCATCAATTTCAAAGGGAGAGCTGTGCATCCCCAGAACTGAGTTTATTGTATCCAGGGCTTACTCAGCAGGAGTACACACTATAATTCATGGTATCAGACTTCTTTGCCTTGGGTCAAATCAACCCAGCTGGATTTTTAACCTTCAGATCTCAAAAATTTATCAGTGCCCCTTAAAACATTAAATCCACTTGGCTTTTAAGCCTATTGATTTTTCAAAATAAGTCAAACATGAACTTTTATACATATAGCTATGCACCATGCCTAAGATATGGGTGTTTCCTATATCATAAGTACTGATAATATCAATTAAAAATTATTCTGGAGCTAATTTAATGCATTACCTCACTGAAGAAAAGAAGCAGGAGTCTTTTAACTCCCAATGTTTGCTGTTTCACAATTTGTTTCCAAATGTTGTTTGCAAGCACTGTTTTAATGCCTTAATTTGGCACTTTATTCCCAGGTAAATAGGTTTTAGTGCAATTACTTTTTAATACTATAATTATGCTCTAGAAAATCTACAAAGTGATTAAAAGATACTTTCTAAGAAACATTTGTTTTTTTTTAATTAAGCTTTTTAATGAATAATTTTGATGTAGCTGATTCATTATTATATCATCATCACCATCACCATCATCATTACTATTTTATACTAATAGAGTGGTATGTAGCTATGTAGACTTTTGCAATTACATAAGAGACTTTGAAGTCTAAAGTATTTTAATTGCATATATTCAAAGTTGATTCAAATATATTTCTTTTTATCTTCGTTCTCTGTGGAGCACATATTAGATTTGACTCACTCTAGCATGTTATACACATCAGCACCTGTGCCCATTTAGCAATGAATTTCCGTACAAATCATACTGAATTGAATAGGCTTCTCTAAGAAGCATTGCAATTGTTGCAATATTTTTAGAAACTGAAACAAGGAAATAAACAACTTCAGTAAAAGTGATTTAAATAACAAATAACGTATCTTTATAAACAGCTTATCTCCTTGAGAACAAAGAATAAACAAGGAGACAAGGTTTTTTTCCTTCTTCCACTATTAAAGCAGATCACAATATGAATGGGTGAAATGTCATGAATAATTGGAGAAAATCACAGAGTAATCTTCCACAAAAACATCTGATTTATTTAAATTGTCACTGTTTGTCTTATTAGAACCTTTATTTAACCTTGTTATCCATAATGTAGTATTCAAGCTGGTTTACATTTTTTGAAAAATACCCTTTGGGATCTACTGCATTCTGAAAATATTGACTTTTTCAAATACTTCCCATAATACATTGTAAACCTTCTATGGTAGCTGACTTATTTCACTTAGAAGTGAATTCCTACAGAAACCAGTGTTTTGAGGTTAAAACAAATATGAAATAAAGACCTGGGGTGGGGGGGCGGCTAGGTGGTGCAGTGAGTAGAGAGCCGGCCCTGGAGTCAGGAGGACCTGAGTTCGGATCCAGCCTCAGACACTTAAACACACACAAAAAAACTAGCTGTGTGACCTTGGGCAAGTTACTTAATCCCAATTGCCCTACAAAAAGCAAAACAAACAAACAAATTAGTTAATTAATTAATATCTCTTTTGAAAAAAGAGAGAAACAAAGACCTGAAACACTGTCCTCCAAATATATATATATATATAAACTCATGCTGCTTCTGGACAATAGAAACTAGTTGGTCCTAGAGACTATTACCAAGTTAATCTTCCTGAACCACTTTTATCAGGACAATTACATCATCGTAGTCATAAAGCTACAACAGTTCCTTAATAGAACAAAACTGAACTTTTGAGTTTGATATGCAAGGCCTCACTCCTACCTATCTGATCTCATGTTGAACTATTCCCCAACACTGTCCTGTTTTTCCATAGTGATAAATCTCATCTCCTTATCTTTTCTTGTACATGTCCCGCCCCTTCCCACTTCTATGCCTTCACTCATACTATTTAATGTACTTGGCCTCTCTCTACTTCCAATCCAAATCTTGTATTTCCTTTAAAGGCCAATTGAAGACTCATCTCTTTGGTGATGTCTTCCCTCATAACCTAATCATATCTCATAATAACTCTTTCCTAGGTATGAATTTCCTAAACACTTTTATTTATAGTTCATACTACACAGCTTTGTGGTTGCTTAAATATGTTGCCTTAGACTCACTCAAAGGGTAATGGAGAGGTGTATGGTGAGCATGAATAGGCGGCTATAGCTATAGCATAAATGAATGAATGGATGGATGGATGGATGGATGGATGGATGCATGAATGAATGAATGAAAAGCATTTAGTACTATGTACAAAGCACTGTGCTAAGTGACAGGGATACAGACACAAAAGTAAGACAGTCCCTGTTCTTAAGCAGCATACATTCAAATGGTGGAATCAACATAAAGGAGAATGGTGGCCAGAGAAAGAATTTATAATCTATGAAGTCACGAAGATGATGGGTGAAATAACTGACACATCCTTTCCTGAGGCAGTGGTAATGTTGATTTGATAACAATTAAGTGTCAGGAGTCTGGAGCATGTGCAGATTCTATGAGTTCATTAAGATGGCATCATTTCTATATGGAAGGAGATAAGGAGCTGCTTTAGGGAGAAATATGATGACTGGAACATGTATGGACATTCTGTAACTAGTTCTAATTGGTCTGTCATGTGGTAGGAAGGAGATTTTTTTTTCTTGGTTGTTTAACCAAAACAATTATTATTGTAACAATGGCCAGTTTTCACTTTCCTGCATTTGCATTTGGGCTAGCAAGTTGACACTTTCATTTATGGTGTCCAATTAGACCTCTTCTAGGACAGTCTCGGGGCCTCCCCCAACTAGGTTATTGAATCACCTCAGAAATAGGGCCTCCTTGACCTTTTTGTTTGTTCTTTTTCCATTCAAGGTATAGGGAATAAAGTTGCCTATCTTTGAAGTTTCAAAGACCAATAGCATCAAAGACCAGAGTCTGGGAATCCAGCCTGCATATTGTAGCCAGCGCAGAACAGAAGGAAAATCTGCAGTCACCTTACAGTATCTAGTATAGCAGAAGCCAGTAATAATGCCACCTTTGGATGTGAATTTGATAGGAAAAATGCTATATAGGAATTGAGCTAAATTATGAACCTAATTCCATCCCAACCCCCAAAACAGAGGTGGTATAGGAGTGATTGTGCCCTGGAGAGTTGGAGAATTGTTTATACATTTGTTTTTGTGTCTTTCAAGTAAATATACCTTTGTAAAAGCTACCTAATATGAAGTGGTTAATTGGAATTTGGGTACTAGTCACCAGCCCCTAAAAAATGTAGGGAATACACTCAGTGGTGGTTGGAGCCAATGGCAGAGAACACCCACCAACCCTTTGGGGGAGATGTAACAGACTTTAATCTCTGACAGTGGGGTTAGGAACTAGCATAATATTTTAAAAATACTTGCTAAAGGGCAGCTAGGTGGTGCAGTGAATAGAACATTGACCCTAGAGTCAGGAGGACCTGAGTTCAAATCTGGCCTCAGACACTTGACACTTACTAGCTGTGTGACCTTGAGCAAGTCACTTAACCACAATTGCCCTGCCTTCCCCCCTCCAAAAAAATACTTGCTAAGTTGAATTCTGTATATGTGTCATTGGAATGACTATATGTTAAAGGATGTCATCAAAGAAATGTGTGACCAAAAAGAGTTGGGCTGGCCATGTGGGAAGAACAAAGGATGTCCATTATAGCCCATGTGCTCCATTGCTATTCTCATGATGTGATAAAGAAGTAAAGAAGATCTCTGTGGGTAAAATTTCTTTGTTGAATTCATGGAAGAGCATGTACAAGAATCACCCTGGATGGGTAAGCATGGAACAATCTGCACCCCTAACAGGAACTTCCTCATCACTAAGATCATAGATCTGTCTGGATATTTTGAATATTATCACTGGGATGCTATTCCATCTTTTTTTCTCTAACTAGAATGTAAGTTTTCTGAAGATAAATATGTAACTGTAGCAAAGTTCTGTACATAGCCTATATCGGATAAGCACTCTTCTTTCTACCTGCTCCTGGCTTATTTTCTTTATTCATTCTTATCTCAGGTTCTAAGGCAATCAAGGGATATGTACTAACAATTCATCAATAATTAATAAAATTGTAAAATTTTTATTAGTTAATTAGCTTTGAGTCTGCCTCACAGTTTGGAGAAAACTTTTTCCCCATAAGATTTTGTTAATATTTCTCTCCATATCATTCCTTCTATTTCTCCGTCTCTATCTTCATTGCTCTTTTTCTGTTTGTTCTGTCTCAGTTGCTTTTTGTCTCTTTCTATCATTGTCTCTGTCTGTCTCTATGTGCATATGTGTGTATATATATGTAACAGTTATTCTCAACCCCCTGCCCCACCCTGGCCACCTGAATACTAAGTCTGTTATATTTCAGCCTTCCCCTAAGGCCTTTCTGATAGTTTTAGGGAGCTTGGAGGGCCTCTCATTTCTGTCACTAGTTCAAACCTATGTCACCTAATTTTAGGGGTCTAAGAGCTCTAGTTCCATTTAGTCCCTTAATAATCAGATTAGTTTTTACAAAGGAATAGTTGAAGATATAACAAGAACAAACATATACTTTCCCCAACACTGAATGGGCATAAGCCTCATTACACTATCTTCCACCTCAATCTCTAGGAAAGAGAAGGAGATTAGGCTCACAGATAACCTCACTTCCATGTAGCATTAGTCCAACCAAGTTCCAAATCCAAGCATCCCTTGAGTTTGCATCCCAGGATGTTGGATTCTCAGCACTTCTTTGTTGAATAGTTGAAATATCTAGCCTGGAATCTTGGACTCCAAGGTCCAGGTGGCTTAAACTCCAGCGTCCTGATACACCACTCCCTGTACCTAGAACTGAAAAGGACAAATGAAACAAGAACAAAGCTCCAAGACCATTCTCAGGGCTATGTGCCCTAAGGGGAGGGGAAGGTGGCCCTTGAGCAATCCTTCACTAGCTTACTACCTAGTACTCCTATTGTAAGTGGAGTCCTTCACCCCTAGATGTTGCAGGAAAGACAGACCAACTATGTGCTAGCCAGGTAGATATAAAGATGAAGACAGTTCAATATGATTTGAACTCAGATATCTTGATTATAAGTTGAGATCTCTCTCCATTGTACCACTGAATGACCTTTTTAAAATAAAGAATCCACATCTCTTGATTATGTGCTCCTAACATAAAGAGAGCCCTCCACTCCAAGAAGGCTTATAGTATTAGATATTGAAGTTGTACTAGTGTATATGAGTCATTGGCTAGCACCTGCATCAAGGAAAAGGCTACATAAAATTTTTGGTGGGAAGCTGGTCCTTCTGGGCATCATCCAAGTGAGATTAAGCAGAGTAAAGAAGGAACTAGAGAAAGAAACAGGAATGTCAAATCCAAGAAAACAGGTAGTAATAGAAGTTGACATGAACTGGCCTGTCCAGGGCAGGATACTGATATAAGTAGACCAAGGGGAATGGTATAGATGGATGGGAAATTTTAGAATAGAAAAATCAAGGCTAAAAACCCAGAAAAACTAGACAAAAACACATGAAGTTAGGTTTTGATGTAGACAATTTGTCAAATGGTGAGGAATAACAGTTTGGTCTGTCACCACTTAGAGATGGCTGTTGCTATGGCAAGCAATTCAGGTGGTGATTGTATCTGTCCAGTTATAGAAAATTTAGAGGGAGTTGGAGAGCAGGGATATGCTAGGCATACAAATATACACATGCCTACATAAAGCTGAACACAATAAATTCAGAAAATTCTTTGTAGAAATTATACCCCTCTCCTTTATCTCAGAGCCCCAGCAGCCAGACCCTGGACCAAACAGATGTCCTTGCTTTCTTTTTAAGACTTTCTCCTTAAACCTGACACTAACCCTATTTCTGCTCCAGTTATTGCCTTTTGCATCTGGTTCCTTAGCTCAGTTTATATTCTGCTTATTAATTCTTACTTATCAGACAATATTTATCACCCCTAAAATTGGATGAGAATTCAGTTACAGCTTTCCATCACTCTCTAGCCTAGAAGGTTTCAAACTATGCCATTGCTCAGCCTCAATTCAGGTTTGAGTTACCATCCCCATCCCTGCCCTACCAAGGACCAGTACAAGTTTATGGAAGCAAGGAAGGTCCCCAATATTTTGGGTGAACTTTCTTTGTTGAATTTATGAAAGGACATGCACAAGAATCACCTTGGATGGGTAGGCATGGAACAATCTGCACTCCTATTAGGAACTTCCTCATCACTAAGATCATAGATCTGTCTGGATATTCTGAATAGTATCACTGGGATACTATTTCATCTTTTTCTCTAACTAGAATGTAAGTTATCTGAAAACACATACATAACTGTGGCAAAGTCCTGTATGCAGCCTATATGAGATAAGCACTTTTTTTTCTACCTGGCTCATTTTCTTTATTCATTCTTATCTCAGGTTCTAAGGCAATCAAGGGATATATAATGATAATTCATCAATAATTAATAAAACTGTAAAATCTTTCTCATTAACTAATTAGCTTTGAATCTGCACTACAGTTTGGAGAAAACATTTTTCCCCTATGAGATTTTGCTAATATTTTTCTCCATGTCTCTCCCTTTGTCTTTCTGTCTTCATCTCTCTGTTTTTCTCTTTCTCTTTCTCTGTCTTTGTCTCTTGGTGTCTGTCTGCCTCTCTCTGTACATATGGATGTAACAGTGATTGCCAGGACCAGCCCCTCCATCCTGCCTCTACCTCTGCTGCCTGCATATCAAGTCTGTTACTTCAAAGGTAGGAAAAGATGGAATACTAGCATATGACGGTCATGGATAAAGGTCTAGCTTTAAAGCAGAAATCTTTAACCTAGACTCAATAAATTTGGGTTTAAAATATTATAACTGTATTTCATTATAATTCATTTCCTCTGGCATCATATGTGCTTTATTTTATGCATTTATAAATGTTCTGAGAAGGGATCCATAGGCTTCACCAGATAGCCAAAGAGTCAATGATGCAAAAATGATTAAGAATCCCTTCTTCAAAGAAACCATCACATGAGAAAGCTGATACAAGAGTGAATATGCAACAAAGGCAAAAAAAAAAAATGTATCCCAACATTCCAAGCACTTGCAAAATGAAACAAGTTTATGCTTGTGGAAATCATACAATACTTTCTTGAACTTTATTTAAGGCAATGGTTCTCAGACTTTTCAGTCTCAGGAAGACTTTATATTCTTAAAAGTTAATGAGGATCTCTCAAAGAGCTTCTGTTTATTTGGGTTTTAGGTGGGTAGATAGATATATAATTTAGTATATTAGAAATGGAAATGTCTGTATTATTATCATCTTGAATAAAAACCTGCAAATAAGGCAAACTCCAAGTATGATCAAATTATTTGATTAATAATTCACATTATGAAAATAGTTTTGACTTCCTGGACCCCCTGAAAGGGCCTCAGGGATCCTTAAACATTCCTGGACCACACTTTGAAAATCATTGATTTAAGGAAATACAGTTATCATATGAAGATATGATATTGTGGTACAGTACTTGAGACAGAGAATTATGTTTTTAAGGAAGACAGCATATATCATTTGATGTTAGTCTGACGTTAGGTCCTAAAACCAATTGAAGGTTCCCAACATGGATGTGAAACATATTTTCCACAGGTGCCACATCTCAATTCTAAAATGCCTTCATCAATGTCCCCCTATATATCCATTAAGGAGCAGGGCAGAACCACTAAAAATGAGGGCCTAAAATGTTCTTTGTCAACACAGAGGCATTGTCGACCTGGGCACAACTCTTTATTCTAGCTATGTGTAGAGTATGGACAGTAGACTATATGGAAGCAGTTGTTCCATGTCAAATTGAAGGTTGGTAACTACAGGGAGCGAGGGCAAAGGGAATATTTTAATGAAACATTAGAATATAGCTCCATTGTGGCATTGTTTTGGATATCTAAGAGAAAAATAATAGCAAAGAAAGGGATTAACCCTTTCAACAAAAGTTTTGCATTTGACCAACAGTCAAATCTCAGACAAAACCTAGTTCTCTAAATAGTAACCAAGAAATTATTTTTGCACATATATGATGGAGGCAGAACTATGTAACAAGCACTGATCTTTCCAGTCACGTCCACCTACATGTAATAATTATAGTCAGTAGGTTTGTTTCTAAATATTTCAAATGATTATGACCTTGAGAGGGGAATCTGTGTCTTATCTACCTCCATATCTCTAAGGATTGCCACAATGTATGAACAAAGTTCATTTGAATGAATGAATGAACTGGATGTGAACTTAATGTTTGTTGAATGAATGATAAAACTTTGGTATCAGAAGATCCCTTGTGACAAAAGGACCTTGTGGTGGAAGCATAATACCACCCTTCCCTCTCCTTACCTCTTTTTCCCTAAAAGGAATTGAGACCATCTTTGGGAACTGATTGAATCTGGGGACTATTGACATAATTTCCTTCTTGGCTGTGTACAAAACAGCTGCAAAGAGCTCTAGCCTCACTCTTATGCTTGGCTAATGGACCAGGATGGGCTACTCAGAGGTGGGACAACTTTGCTATATTGAATCAAATCATGGCGTCTTCAATGAATATATTTATGGAATATTATTCTCCCTCTAGGCTAAATAAATCTTCTGTTAAGTGTGGAATGACCTATGATATGTGTTTTACTTTGTTCCAAACCTGAACATAAATTACTGGGATATTGGTCTCAGGCTTGGCCCAGAATAGACCTGGATTCAATTTCAGGGTTCTCTTCACAAAACTGATCTCTGAATTGTGCCTCCATCCAAGAAACTCTGGGAACTTTAATATCTGTTACATTTTTCTTTCTTAAAAGGGTACTCAGTTCCCTGACAAGCACTTCATCTAATAAGGACATTAAGATTTATTTGCAACAGAAAACACAGAAATAACTCTTGCCAACCCCCTTGGACAGTTAAGAAAATCTTTTCACTCATTCCCATAGGGACCCTTATACAGTCTTTTCAATTTATATAGTCCTCATCTGGAGGCCCATGATTCACTAGAAAGTTAACTGTGTCTTCCTCACCCAGAGTTAACATAGTCCACATGACTCATAGTATCAGCAAATGGCAAAGTCAGAGCATAATCATTTATAACAAACCTGTACTTCATTGCTCTTCAGTTCCCTAAAACACAATCTTTCCCCACCTTTCAGTGTTCTATTGTCCTGTAGCCAGCTGTGTCTTCATCTAGAATGAGTTAATTTTCTTAAGATGCTGTATAGATACCCAGGACTCCCCCCAGATCTGTGAGTGTTTGGGTATCATGTCAGCTGTGTCTTCATCTAGAATGAGTTAATTTTCTTAAGATGCTGTATAGATACCCAGGACTCCCCCCAGATCTGTGAGTGTTTGGGTATCATGTCAGCTGTGTCTTCATCTAGAATGAATTAATTTTCTTAAGATGCTGTATAGATACCCAGGACTCCCCCCAGATCTATGAGTGTTTGGGTATCATGCCCACTTATATCTGTCTCTAAGTCTGTTCTTCTTTGCCTCCTTGTCTGAGTGTTGTTTCTAAGGAGAAGCTGGAGCCATCTCCAAATCAGGAGAGCTGATTATTAAATTTTAAGTGTGAGCATTTGTACCTCAGAAATCAGCAAATGCTATAGATTGGACTTGATTTATTGCTTTGTTGCTGTCTACTCTAAAGAAAGTCATGGAAAAAACATTAATAATGCAGGTTAAACTTAAAAGTGTGATGTGCATATATTTTGTTTTTAGAGAGCCAATTGCTAAATATTTACCAATACATGCTTGTTATTCTATTACATTCATGTGCATAATGTGTCTGGCCATTTCCCTCCTAATGGGTATCTGCTTTGTTTCCATTTATTTGTTTTCACAAAAAGTGTAGCTATAAAAATTTCTATTTGCCAATGAGCTCTTTGAGGTATATGTCTAGCAGTGGAATCTCTAGGTCAAGAACTGTTACTTTATCAGCACATTTCCAAATTGCTTTCCAAAACTGGTGTACCAATGAAAAGCCCCATCAAAATACATCAGTATTCCTGTCTTCTAACAACCCCTCCAACAGTGACTACTCTCATCATTTGTCATTTTTTCCAATTTTCTATGTGTGGGGTGAAACCTCAGCATTGTTTTAATGGCTGTTTCTCTTATTATTAGTAATTTAGAGCATTTTTCATGTGGTTGTGTGGAAGAATAATGAACCCCCCCATCTTTTTAGAGTACATATTACAAAATAATACTAGGACAATACATTTAGTCTGGACATAACTAATCTGAATAAAAAAGTATTATTTCTTTGTCTTTTATCAATTCTGAAACAATACTCTGAACTAAATCTTATTTGTGTCTGACAACCACTTATTTTGAGGCAACTAGGAGGAATTTTCAGGGGGAACTCTGTTCTGCTTGAAGATAAAATTAGAGCAGTGATTAGATTAAGTCAAGAAACTCCTGATTTACTTAAGAACAGCATGTTCTTTCTTTTCTTAAAATGTTAAACTCTGAAATTTAAATTTGATTTAAGTTTTTAAATCAAACATTTGCTTTTTCCCTTTTACGACTTCTCTACTCCGCACTCTGGGAGTAAAAGTATCAAACTCTTGTAAAATATAAGTATAGTTAAGTAAAAGAAATCCCTACCTTGGTTACATCCAAAACTGTGTTTTTCATTCATCACTTCTGTCATAAGGTGGGCAATATTCCTCATAAGTCCTCTGAAATTATGGTTGATCATTGCATTAATTAGAGTTCCTAAATCTTTCAGAATTATTCACTTTTACAGTATTGATGTTATAGTTTAAATTGTTCTCCTGTTTCTTTTCACTTCATTCTACATTGGTTCATACAAGTCTTCTCAAATTTCTTCAAAACTATCTCTTTCTTCATTTCCTATAATATAATGATTTTTCATTATATTCAAATACCATACTTTGTTCATGCATTCCCCAATGGACACATACTTCCCTTTGATTCTGGCTCCTTGCCAATACAAAAAAAGAGCTGCTATAAATATTTTTATATGTATAGAATCTATTTCTCTTCCTTTGATCTCTTTGGGGAATAGGCTTAGTGCTAGTATCATTGGGTCAAATTGTTTTCCAGGATGGCTGGACCAATTCATAGCCCTACTAACAGTGTTTTAATGTGTCTCTTTTCTCACAGTCCCTCTAACATTTGCTATTTTCTGTTTCTGTCAGCTTTGCAAACCATAAGGGTATGTGATAAAACTTCAGATTTGCTTTAATTTGCATTTCCCTAATTATTATTGATGTGTGTCATTTTTTCACATGGCTATAGATAGCTTAGGTTTCTTCCTTTGAGAATTGCCTGTTCATATTGTCAGAGCATTTATCAAGTGGGGAATGGGATCCTGTTCTATAAATTTGAATGATTTTCCTATGTATCTTAGATATTAGACCTTGATCAGAGAAACTTGCTTCAAAGATTTTTTTTCTGATTAACTGTTTCCCTTCTAACACTGGTAGTGTCAGACTTGTATGTGCAAAAATGGTTAAATTTTATGTCATTATAATCACTGGTTTTATCTTCTAGTATCTTCTCTATCCTTTTGTTGGTCATATCCTTGGATCTGAAAGGTAATTTCTTTCTTGCCTTTATAACATTTATGATGCCATCTTTTATGTCTAAGTCATATCCATTTGCAGCATATCTTGGTATATGGTATGAGGTGTTGCTCTATATATAATTTTTGCTAGGTTATAAGCTATTTTCTCCCCATTTTGCTTGGAAGTCCTTTTCATCGAAGGCCCATCTTTTCCCTTATAAGATTATACTCAGTTTTTCTAGGTTAACATATTCTTGAGTATAGGCTTTTGTATTTTGCCTTTTGGAATTTGCTATTTCATGGCCTCTGTTAAATGTTGTGTGATCTTGACAGTGGTTTCTCACTACTTGAATTCTTTCTTTCTGGCTGCCTGCAGTATATATTTTTTTTCATCTAGAACTCTGGATTTTGGTTATGATGTTCCTGGGAGTTTTTATTTTGGGGTTTCTTTCAGGAAGTAATCAGTAGATTCTTTCTATTTTCATTTTGACCTCTTATTCTAATATGTTTGGGGACTTTTCTTTCATGATTTCTTGAAACATAATATCTAGGGATATTTTTGGTCATTGCTGTCAGATAGTTAAATGATTCTTAAGTTATTCTCCTTGATCTATTTTCATGGTCATATGACCTGATATATTTTTCTACTTCTTAAATTATTTAACTTTGTTTTAATATTTCTTATTGTCTCCTGAAGTCATTAACTCTATTTGATCCATTCTAATTTTTAGGGAATCTGTGGTAAGATTTTGTACCTCTTGTGCTAAACTCTTAACTACCTTTCCAAATCACTCCTCCATAACCCTTATTTCTTTTCCAGTTTTTCCCCTCTACTCATTTATAATTTCATCTAACTCAAATATAATTGACTTTGTTAACAAAATGAACAACAAATGTATAATCATATCATTATATGCAGAAAAAGCTTTTTACAAAATAAAATACTCATTTCTGGTTAGAAAACATGGGAATATTTGGACCTTTCCTTAACACAATAAATAGCATATATTTAAACCCAAGATCCAGAATTGTAAGTGATGGAGACAAACTAGAGGCTTTTCCAACAAGATCAAGGCAAGGATGTTTACTGTCACCACCCCTATATCAAACAGTGCTAGAAATGCTAGTTATGGCAGTAAGGAATGAAAAAAATAAGCTGAAGGAATAGCCTAGGCAAAGAAGAAACAAAATTGTTGCTTTTGATTGACAGGATAGTGTACTTAGAGAACCTCAGAGAATCAACTAAAAAGTAATTGAAATAATAACTTCCACAAAGTTCCAAGTATAAAATAAAATAACAAAACACCAGCATTTCTGTATATCAATAAGGACTAGAAGAAAGAAATAGGGGATTTCATTTAAAATAACTATGGGATTATAATGGCAGGCACAGAAGTAGTTCACACCTCAAGTTTCTTTTGAGCTTTGTATCAAGTCTGTTAAGAAATAGATCATGTGAACCCCACAACTTGTGAACCCTAGAATTCATGAACTCCTGCAATAGGAAGGGGAGGAGCTAATGACCATAGACAAGGAGAGGTCTTAGCTAGAGACAGTAGGACTGAGAAGGGGATTCTTGTGGTAGCAGAGTCAAGAAGGAGAAAACTTGTGGTATCCCAGAACTGTGTTTGTCTGCTCTGTCTGTGTTGATGTATGTTTGTGACACTTTTTATAGAAACCCTGCGACTTTACTGGAAGCCCTGAAAGAAGATTTTGTGGTTGTATGTTTACAGAAGTCTTGGAGGAGGGTTTTGGGGGTCCTGGGACTTTACTGATGATTTGTGGATTTGTGCTGACCTCTTGGACCTTGTTTATGGGTCTATGTTGATTTCTATGTTGATTATTTGTGTGGAGTTCTAAAACCTTGTTGGTGGGTCTGAGTTGATTTCACAGGTAGATAGTTAATTGATGGTGCTGGCAATGTGTATGAATATTATTGCGGCTCTGTCAAGCTTTGTCCTTCCGGAAACAGAAAGTGTAAAGGACTTGAGGTGGACTGGCCACTATAAACTTCAATATGGAATGGGAACTGGATGAATAACTGGACCAGGAGCTGGACAAGGAACTGGGAGCTGCCTGCCTTTAAACCCAGGTGACAGTTGGAGCTGGGACCATGGAAGAGGAGCCATGAAAGCTGAGAGCCAGCCTCAAGTCAAGCTGAAAGAAGACTTTACTTGGATACTGTGTACTGACTGAGAAGATTATGATTAACTGTGACCTAGGGGTGGAGAACTTTGACTTTTGGACTTTGTGATTGAATCAAGGATTTTGTGATTAACTAAACGAACGTACTTTGTTGAAAACTATGTGACCACTTTGGTGAAAACTATGTTGCCATTTTAGTGATAAGTTGTTGAACTGTGACATGGTGAATGTCATGTTTTGATTTTCTGTGATAAGTTGTAACATTGTGAATGCTGTATTACGATTTTCTATGAATGTTTTGCTCTGATTTGTTATTGAATAAATAGAGAGTATGCTATACTATGTAATCAGAACCGTGAAAGCTGTTCACATCAGCAGTCTTCTGGAAAGCTGCTCGTGTGTGGCTTTACAGGAATACATAAAATACTTGGAAGTCTACCTAACAAGAGAGACACAAGAACTATATGGATACAATTACAAAACACTGTTTATGAAAATAAAGACAAACACAAATAAATAATTAGAGAAAGAATCATTCATGGGAAGGCTGAACCAATATAAGAAAAATTAATTTATTTGGTACCAAACCAATCAAACTACCAAAGACTTACCTTATAGAGCTAAAAAAAAATAATGAAACTTATCTAGAGGAGCAAAAGGTTGAGAATCTCAAGGAAATAATGAGGGGGAAAAAAGTGGGATAAAAAGGACCTACCAATATCAGATCTCAAACTATAGAACAAACCAATAACTATCAAAACAATTTGGTAGTGCCTAAAAAATATCGATCATTTAGTAAAAAAGATAAGGTACAAAACACACAGTAGTAAATGAAGCTAATATTCTAATATTCCATAAACCAAGGTATTCAACAAACCTAGACACTGAGGTAAGGATTTATACCATTTGACCAAAACTGCCATGAAAACTGTGCAATGTTCTGGCAGAAAGAAGATTTAGACAATATTTTACAGCGCATGCCAATAAGCACTATATGAATATTGTGATCTAGACATAAGAGGTCACATCATAAACAAAATAAAGGAACATTAAACCCTTTCTCTAGGCCTTGACCAGATTAAGGTAATCATCAGCCTAAAAGAATAAAAATAGCTTCTTTCACTTCAATTTTTTTTTTCCAAATGCTTTATTAACTTCTGGTTTACATCACTCATTTCCACCAGATTTTGAGTTACAATTTTTCCCCAATTTTCCCCTACCCACCACCCCACAATAGCAGTCCCACAGGATATCCCCTCATCCAATCTGTTCTCTACCATATCTTCTCCCCATACCCCCTTCAACTTTTCCATTAGGGCAAGGTGAATCTCTGTGCCCCAATGCCTGCACATCTTATCTCCCAATTATATGCAAAATAGTATTAATAATAGTATTTATATATATTTGGAACATTTAATTTCAAATATTCGAATTCCAGATTCACTCCCTTCCTCCCTGGTCACCCACTCTTTTTTTTTTTTCTTTTTGGAGGGCAATTGAGGTTAAGTAACTTGCCCAAGGTCACATGGCTAGGTTTTTGTTTGTGTGTGTGTTAAGTGTCTGAGGCCACATCTGAACTCAGGTCCTTCTGACTCCAGGGCCAATGCTCTACTCACTGTGCCACCTGGCCACCCGGTCACCCACTCCTGATGGGAAGATAAGCAATTCAGTATATGTTATATATGTATAGCTATGTAAAACATTACCATAGTAGATGTATTGTAAAAGACTGGCTATATTTCCCTCCCACCTATCCCACCCCCCACTTGGTCCATTCCCTATTTTGATCCTGTCCCTTTTCAAAAGTGGGTGCTTCCAACCTCCCTTCCCCCCAGCATGCCCTCCCTTCCATCATCCCCCCTCTCATTCCCCTCCCCTCTACTCTCCTGTAGAGTGAGATATCCCATTTAGTATGTATGTCATTCTTTCCTGAGCCAAATTCAATGAGAATATGGTTTTGCCTTTTTGCCTTCCTGTTCTTCCCCTCCCTTGCAACCACTTCCCCTTGCCTCTTCTACATGAGACAGTTTACCCCTTTCTCTCTCTCCCCATCTCATCTTGTTATATTCCTCTCTCACTTCTTAATTTCACCTTTTAAGTATCATCCCTTCCTATTAAATTTGACCTGTGCCCTCTATCTATGTATACCTGTACATGTATATACACACATTCAAATTTGTATTCATATGCCCATATACCCTTCTTTAACTATTATCATACTGAGAAAGGTTTCATCAGTTACAGTTATTGTTTTTCTATGTAGGAATGTAAATAGTTCAACTTTGATAAGTTCCTTTTGATTTCTTTTCCCTGTTTACCTTCTCAAGCATCTCTTGCTTTTTGTGTCTGAATGTCAAATTTTCTCTTCAACTCTGGTTTTTTCCTCAAGAATGCTTGAAAGTCCTCTATTCCACTGGATGACCATATTTTCCCCTGAAACATGATATTCAGTTTTGCTGGGTAGGTGATTCTTGGTTTTAATCCCTGCTCCTTTACCCTCTGGAATATCATATTCCATGCCCTTTGATCTCTCAGTGTAGAAGTTGCCAGATCCTGTGTTATCCTGATTGTGTTTCCACAATATTGAAATTGTTTCTTCCTGGCTGCTTGTAATATTCTCTCCTTGATCTGGGAATTATGGAACCTGGCTACAATATTCTTAGGAGTTTTCATTTTGGGATCTTTTTCAGGAAATGATGGGTGGATTCTTTCAACCTCTATTTTGCCCTCTGGTTCTAAAACATCAGGGCAATTTTCCTTGAGAATTTCTTGAAGGATGATTTCTAGGTTCTTTTTTTTGATCACAGCTTTCAGGTAGTCCAATAATTTTTAAATTATCTCCCCTGGATCTATTTTCCAGGTCAGTGGTTTTTATTAAATATATGTGTATATGCATGTATATTTATATATAATAATATTTATTAACACATATATTTATGTGTGCACATGTATGTATTCATGTCTAGGTATATTTATGTGCATGTGTATATTTGTATGTACACATGTGTATGTATTCGTATGTGTAGATGGACACACACAGACAATCCTCAACATTCACACATTTAACTCACAACTTCAAGCATTCTTGTGATTTTATTAGTAACCTCATTTTCACTTTCACATTGGCAGCTGTACATATTTGAGGTTATGTGCAGTAGAGAAAAAAAGTGAGAGGTGTGATGCCCACAAGTTTGTGGAGCAGTCACTATCCTACTAGGGTGCTTTACTGGTCTTGTTCATCCTACTATTGTAAAGATTTCCTCATGCATTTACTGTATATTTTCATTGTTTGTCTTTAAAACTCAAGTTTTGTTTTGCAATTATGCAACAGTCAGTGATGTGGCTTGGTGAAAAAATATAGGTGTTAGATAACTTCGTACTGGAATGTCTTTAGCTACTGCCTGCCTTGAGTTTGGTGTTAAGGAAGCACTGATTTGTTTTATCTGCAAAAAGAAGGAAAGTATTTATAGTACTGTAGATTTTATGGTTATAAAGGTGAACACTATCTTTTTATTGAGAATGTGACAAAAGGTCACAGAATTCTAGGCAATCGTTATTGAGAAAAATATTTTGCATGTTACCAATTTTATTCTGTGTACTATATTATATGTACTATTTCATGGTTACTGTAATAGGAAAAGTGCATATAATCAGAATTCATGTTTTGTTATGAAGAATTATATGGGGGTAGCTAAGTGGCACAGTGAATAGAGCACTGGCCCTGGAGTCAGGAGGATCTGAGTTCAAATCTCACCTCAGACACTTAGCACTTACTGTCTGACCTTGGGCAAGTCACTTAACCTCAGTTGCCCTGCCTTCCCCCCTCCAAAAAGAAAAAGGAAAAAAAAAAACTATATGCAGATTTTTTAACTTTCATATCATTTTCCAGGAACATTGCCCCTGAAGAAGTTGAGGACTGATTGTATATACATACATATACACACATCTGTTAATTGTTTCTATATCTTGGATAACAGAGCTTTATAAGGAAAAACTGGATACAAAGATTTTTCCCCAATTGACTGTTTCTCTTCTTATCCTGGGTATATTAATTTTTTTATGTGCAAAAGCTTTTCATTTTCATGTAATCAAAATTATCAACTTAATTTTTTTTTTTGCAATTGCCTTTAGTCTTTGTTTGACATAGTTTTGAAAGATCTATGATCTGCTTCTTTTCTAATGTTTTTTTTTTGTGTGTGTGTGTGTGTAATTTTCTTTTCTTTTTTTTTTATTTAAAAAGTGGATTTTATTACCGAGGGACTGTCAGGGTACATGCCGAAATCAGACAGTGCTTTGGCACAGACATTGTGCTGGTTTTATAGAGGTTCCATAGCCAGGTTACATAAGCTGAAATTACAGTGATGTAAGCTGAAACTATAGTCATTGGTGAGTGTACATTTGAAACTACAATCAGTGATTGGTCAGTATACATTTGAATTTCCTCCCAGAGTGGAAACCCTAGGCTGGGACTTCTGCCCACAAATCAATCAGGGGAAGGCTAGGGGTGGGGGTCCTGCCTGTTTACAGATCAATTAAGGAAGATGAAGGTGGAGTTCTCTGCTTTACAAATCAGTGAAGGAAAGGGAAGGTTGAGTTGTCTGCTTTACAAATCAATGAAGGGAAGGGCAAAGTGGAGTATTGTGCAACATTCCCTACTCTTCCTTGTAGGTATGTCAAACCTTTGACTTGGCTGGGGTCACATCTAGATTACCCAATTCTGTTCCTAAAGGATGGTGGGGGGGAGGGGGAGTCCCTGATAATTAACATTAATGGAGTTAACGTGGGATTTGACAAGTTGTAGAAAGCAATTAAAGAGATAGGGTCCTACAATTAGGGCTATGATCAGGAGGAGGAGAGGCTAACACCAATACTAATATCAAGGCTGATATCAATTTAGTGAGTTAGGGGGATGTTCTAGGGGAACAGGGACTGATACCCATTCTCAGAATTTTCCAGCTCCCTCTATTAGCAATATTCTGGCTTACCAACTTCAGACTCTCCCTCACCACTCCAGAATTGTTTGCATAGAAGCAACAAGTCTCACCAAGGACTGCACTCAGGCCACCCTGTTTAAGAAGGTCAAGGTTCTGAAGAACCACCTCTGCCAGAGAGTCCACCTGTCTTTCCAGGGCTGAGATGGTCTGCTCTGTGTGGGAGAGGTCAATATTTACCTGTGTACTTAAGGCCTGATAGTTGGCCTCTCCATTAATCAAGGCTGCCATCCCAATCGCTGCAGAACCCACAAGGCCCAAGCCCACTGAGATGGGAATGAGGAGTGGTACTGCCTGCTTAAGTGTAATTTCCAATATTAAGATCGTGTATATATTTAGAATGTATTATGGAATAATGTGTAAGGTACTGATGTAAACCTAATGTCTGCTAAACTGTTTTCAAAGTAGTGGGTTTTCTTCTTTTGTTATTTTATTTTATTTTGCTTTTTATGAAATAGGAAGTTCTTTCCCAAGTAATATATTTTTTTCCAGTTTATCAGACACTAGGTTATTGAGTTCAATTATTCCTGATTCTCCCTCATCTAGTCTATTTCAGTAATTTCTGTTTCTATTGTTTAATCACTACCAGCTGGATTTAATGACTGCTGCTTTATTATTTATTATTATTTGACAACTGGAAGTACTATTCTCACTTTACCTCTACCTCTTTTTATCATTTCCCTTGATATTCTAGATCTCTTGTTTTTCCAAATGAATTTTGTTATTATTTTATCAAATTCCATGAAATAACCTTTCAACAAATTAATTAATATAGTATTAAAAGTATAAATTAACTTTGGTAGTTTTGTCATTTTTATTATGTTGGAAAAACTAAGCTATGTGCACTAAATATTCCTCTAGCTATTTAAGTTGTTCTTTATTTCTTTAAGGAACACTTTGTTAATGAATTATACAAGACTTCTGTATTTGGTAAACTGACCCCCAGATACTTTATACATTTTGGGGTTATTTAGAATGAGATTCCATCTTCTGTTGTCACAAGGGCAGCTAGGTGGCACAGTGAACACAGTGCTAGGCTTAAAATCAAGAAGACCTGAGTTCAAATTTGACCTTAGACACTTACTGTGTGACACTACAAAAGTCACATAACCCCATTTGCCTCAGTTTCCCCATTTGTAAAATGAGCTGGAGAAGAAAATAATAAACCACTCCAATATCTTGCCAAGAAAACCCCAAATGGAGCTGCAGAGTGTTGGACACACCTGAAACAACTGAACTTCTAATGTTGCCTCTTGAATTCTGTTATTATTAAATAGAAACAGTAGATTTTTGAGGATTTATTTTGTAGTCTATCAGTTTGTTAAAGCCATTAATTCTCTCAAGTATCTTAGCTAACTCTCTGGGATTTTCTAATTAAACTATTATGTTATCAGTAAATAGGGATAGTTTTATCTCTTCTTTGCTTATCTTCATACCCTGAATTTCTTTCTCATCTTATTGGCATTGCTAGCATTTTCAGAATCTATCAAATAATAGTGAGAAGAATGGACAGCCTTGCTTTATTCCTGTATTTATTGGGAAAATTTCTCCTGTATCCCCATAGCATATCATGCTTGCTTTTCATTTAAAATCTATAATTTTATGACATTAAAAAAGGTCTCTCTAAGCCTATATTTTGTAGAGTTTTTAGCATAATTTACTGTTTGTACATTGTCAAAGTTTTTTTTCTGCTATCTATTGAGATAATTAAGGGGTTTGGGATTTAAAAAAATATATATGATTAATTATGCTGATTGTTTCCTAATCATCCTTGCAAAACTGCTAGAAATTAAGTTTGATCATTAATAAATGATTTCTTGGATAAATTACTAGTGTCTTTGATAGGATATAATTTAAAACTTTTAAATTCATAATCATCACAGAGGTTGGTCTAACTTTCTACACTTTGTCCTTCCCTGACTTAGGTATGAGGACTATATTTGTCTCATGAAATGAATCTGGTAGAGTGCATTCTTCCTCAGTTTTGGAGAATAATTTGTATAATGTTCTATTGTGTATTATTCTTTCTTCACCTACTGTGTATTATTCTTTATCAATCAGTCAACATTAAATGCCTTCTATATGCCAGGCACTGTGCTAAGCACTAGAAATACAAAAAGAGGCAAAAGACAGTCCTTGCCCTCAAGGAGCTTATAATCTCACGAGAGACAATATGCAAACAAGTATATACAAAGCAAGCTCTATGTATAGAATAAATAGGAAATAATTATCAGAAGGAGGGCACTACTAGACTTAAGAGGGGTTGGGAAAGACATCCTGGAGAAGGTGGGATTTTAGTTGGGATTTAAAGGAAGCCAGAAAAGTCAGGAGGGGAGGAGGGAGCCAGTTCACTAGGCTAAAGACTATGTGTCAGGGAGGCAGGTATAAAAAGACTGGAAAGGTAAGAGGGAGGTCTGGTTATGAACCGCTTTGAATGACAAAAAAATGAACATTTTGTATTTGATTTTAGAGGCAATATGGAATCACTTGAGGTTTTTTTTTTCTTTAGAGTACAGGGCTTGAGTTTGACATTATTGAACCTGCCCTTTAAGAAAATCACTATAGGGGCTAAAGGAGGGTAGACTGGAATGGAAAGACTAGAGGTCAGAGACTGGTGGGTTATTGCAATAATTCAAGCAGATGTGAGATGATAGAATTCTCCTGAAAATATCAGGACCAGGAGTTTTTTCCTTTGATAGTTCAATTACAGTTAATTCTAGTTCCTTTTCTGAGACTGAGTCAAGCTCTCTTGCATGGTTTTCTGTTAATTTGAGCATTTTATAATTTTTGAAAGCATTTGTCTTTCTTTTATGTTCTCAGGTCAATTAGCATATAACTATATAATAGGGTCTGATTCTTCTAATTTCTTCTTGTTTTGTTATATCACCTTGCTCATTTGGCTAAAAGTTTATTGATTTTTTCAAAGTATCAGCTTTTAGTTTTAATCATCTGCATATATTTTTGGTTGCCAGTTTACCCATTTCTCCTATAAATTTTAATCTCTCATCTTTTATACTTATTTTAGGTTATTTCTTGGCCGTCTACTTTTTAAAATGCATTCAAGTCAAACTTTTTTGTTTTTTTCATTTTGTTAATGTATATTTGTAGGAATATTATTTCCCTCCCTGAGAACTGCTTTAGTTGCATCTCAGAAATTTTGGTATGTTGTTTCATCATTATTTGCTTTCACCTGTGTGAAAGTAAATATGATTTGTTCTTTAACCCACCCATTATTAAGGATTTTATTGTTAAGTTCCCCATTTGGATTTGTCTTTTGTTTGTATCCCTAAAGCAATGACTATTTTTATTGTTTTATGGTCTATGAGAGATTTTTACTTTTTAAATTTACTGTTTCTGTCTTTTAACAGGTGTTATAACACCTCAGAATTACAGAGCAGGAAGTGCTGAGTATTTTAGGGTAAGGGATTATTCTCTGTTGTTAATTTATTTAAAAAAAAATTTTTTTTTAAAGCAATTGGGGTTAAGTAACTTGCTCAAGGTTACACGGCTAGTCATTATTTATGCGTGGGTGCTCATTTTTCTGAGGCCAGATCTGATCTCATCCCAACTCCAAGGCCGGTGCTCTTACTCACTGCGCCACCTAGCCGCCCCTTTAGGGCAATTGGGGTTAAGTAACTTGCCCAAGGTTACAGGGCTAGGTTTTTGTTTGTATGGATTAAGTGTCTGAGGCCGGCTCCGAACTCAGGTCCTTCTGACTCCAGGGCTGGCGCTCTATTCACTGCGCCACCTAGCCGCCCCTGTTTTTAATTTATTGAGGTTGGTGGGTTTTTTAAAACTTTATTTGGGTTCTTGGTTTCCTGGATTGTGGAGACAGTTGAAATTGTTTTATTTCTTTGTGTATAATTTCTATTTTGGAGAAGTTTGAGAGGTTGTAAAGATTGGAGAAAATATTTAGTTCTTCATCTTGCTCATGAAGTACTCATCTTGCACATAACTCAAAAGTATCATACTGATCTTCTAAATATCAACATTCTACAGGAAGAGGGAATTAGTGATAGGTATAGAAAAAGGAGGAAGAGGAAGAAAAGGAGAAAGAAAAGAGGGTCATTGGAGCCTTTTTTAAAAAAATGGACAGAACAGAAAGAAGGCCAGAAGGAAACAGTGACAAGCAAGCCAGCACTGAAAATTATATGCTGTTTTCATTATATCCTTAAAAGACAAATCTCTCACAGACCATAAAGCAAAAAGTAATTTGTTCATAATAGATATTTGGGGTTTTACATACAATCCTGTTATTCTGTTGTACATTCTAGATGGAGATTTTATTTGGTGTTAAGTTTGAAATAGAAAAAAAGAAATCTTTTAAAAGTATCACCCTCTCTGGCGAGCATAATAGCAATTACAAGGTACTATTGCTATTTAGGCATTTTTGTAAATCCATACTTGTGAATCTCTCTGTGTTAGTATTTTTCTAATGTGTGGGGAAATAGTTGTTCTATGCTTTTTTGGAGGGGGGATGGTAGGGCAATTGGGGTAAGTGACTTGCCCAAGGTCACACAGCTCATTTTTGTGTGTGTATGTTAAGTGTCTGAGGCCGTGTTTGAACTCAGGTCCTCCTGACTCCAGGGCCTGTGCTCTAGTCACTGTGCCACTTAGCTGCCCCTCTATGCTTGATTTAAAGTGTACTTTGGATACCCTTCCCTTCCTTTTGGAGACAAACCACATGGGAGCAAATTCTTACTTTTAAGTGAGGCTCAGTGCTTAGTCGTGTAAAGAGCTCAAGAGGGTGAATGATCCTGACCCTTTTTTTTTTTATGGACCAGGGTCCCCTAGGACTGAATTTACTCCACACTCTGGCATGGGGCCAGAGCTGAAATAGGCCTCTTAGTGGCCAGCAGGACTAAGTTAAAATTTAAGATCATAGAATATAAGTTCCTTGTCTTTTTATCTCTAGTACCAAAATAATACTGGCATATAGTAGGCACTTACTGATGCCTTAAAAATTAATTTATTGACTGGGTTGATTTGATATGGATTTTATTAGCTCTTTCAGCTTCCTACTTGGATTCAGCTATATATATTCAAACGTGTTTTTTTCAGGGTCATGTACTATGCTGTTCACCATTCACTGGGGACACTATGGTCAGTAAGAGTCCTTGCAATGGCAATGAAATTAAGTATCTGTTAGGCAGGGTGCTCTCTGAGTTGTGTTTGTTTTTTTACTCTTTGTTGTAGTGTCTTGCATGGATAAGACTTCTCTCAGAAATGGTGAGTCAATGTCGTTACTTTTGTCCACGTCTCTGGTTTGGTTTTTTTTTTGGGGGGGGGGTGTATGGATAGGAAGGGACAACAACTTGTTAAAAAATATTTTTTGCCTTTTACTCTACATAGCACAATGTATATGATACATAGTAGGTGCCTAATAAATGTTTGCTGATTGATTAAATGTTAAATAGATCATGTTCGCAACCACTTTAATCATACTTTTTTTCACTGCTATACATCCTTTTTCTAGTTGGGTTTATTTTTACTCTTACCTTAGCCAGTTCATCTGATTGCACATTGAATCTGAATTGAACACTAAACAATTGCACATTGAATCTGAACTTGATTCTCATTTCTTGTCTGTTTATATTGATTTTTTTGGAGGAATGTTTGGGGGTGGGGGGGTGGGATGTTATTTGGTGCTTGCCACATCCAGTGCTTTTGACTCTCTCTCTCAAATATTCATGATATATAGGTATCAGAAATTTAAGTAGCCCACATTCATTTTATTTTTTAACACTGATCCATATTTTTAAAGTCACATTTTCCCATTGTTCCCCTGTGACCACTTTCATATATAGCCATTGAAGTCTTTGAGTACTGAGGGTATGCAGGGTGTCCCAAAAATCAAAGTGAATTTTAAGGTTTTTTAAATTGAATTTTATGTTTATTTTTAGTTTACATTATTCATTTCCACAAGATTTTGAGTTACAATTTTTCTACCCACCATCCCAAAACAGCAATCCTACTGTATACCCCCTCCCCCAATCTGCTCTCTCCTATATCCTCCCCTAAACCCCCTCCTACTTTCCAGTAGGGCAAGATGGATCTCTGTAACCCAGTGCCTGTACATCTTATTTCCCAGTTTTATATATATATATATATATATATATATATATATATATATATATATATATATATATATTTT
>WOXC01009981.1:0-185816 GCA_011680675.1 Gymnobelideus leadbeateri | reverse complement strand
CACTATTCTCCCACAAATCCACTCTTTCTATAGACTTCATAATTTCTGTACTACCATTGTTTCATTCATAAATTATTCCCTTTCCCCATATTCCCCCTTGTTAGTTGCCAAGTCTCATCTATTCCACTTCCAAAATATTTCACAAATTTGTCCATATATCTCCACTCATACTGTCAATACTCTAGTTCAGGCCCTAATCACTGATCACCTAGATTATTCTTAATAGTCTTCTAGTTTTTCTGATTATTCCTACTATCTCTAATCACCAGTCAAGGTTCCATACAGTTGGCAAAATAACCTTTAAGTCTAACCATGTCACTATCTTTCTCAGCTTCCTATTGTCTGTAAAATAAAAAACAAACTTCTTTAGGCTGTCAGTGAAATCCATTCAAGACTTCTGGCTCACATGACCAACAAGATGGTAGATATCTTTTTCAATTCTCAAGAACTCTCAAAACTCCCCAACATAAAAATTATACACAAGTAAAGTGATTGCAGCAGCCTCCATAAGCCAAAACTCCAAGAAGTTTTCTAAAGAGGTAACAATCCCATGAATGAATGGTAAAGAAGGCTAACTCCATAACATATTCACTAAGCACTACCGCCTCCATCAGCTCCCACACTCAGGCAGGGCTGTACAACCTGACAATCTGTGTCCAGAGATGCCATTCTGCCTGATGCAGCAATGGGCACTCAGCAAATAGCAGCATTCAGTCAGAGAACTAAAGAGCAGAGGGATCTGGGGCACTATGCCAGGATCAGTTTTGTACCCCCAGAAATTACTTGGGGTGGGACTGATTCCATGAAATGTGAATTCCCCAATGTAAGAGAAAACTGAGTAAGCTTTGACGCCCAATCCCCACCCAGGTGCATCTGCTATCAAAGGGGAAGGAATCAGAAAATATGCAATACGAGAAATACAAGGGGGAAGAATTACTAAAGATCTCAAGAGAAAGAAAATTCAGTTTAAAACTTTAAGCATGCTATTATCAATAGGGAATATACTGAAACAGAAGGGAAGACAGACCCTGGGCCATCTAAATGGGTTAAAACATCTCTAAATAAACGTTTCAAGATAAAGGTCTCTGTGCATTCTCAAGATCGTATTGGTTCCACAGTAGGGCCAATTGATTCAAGAGAGAAATAAGAAGGATAAAAGTAGCATTTATGGCCTATACAGCAGAAATGGAAGGCAGAACAAAAAAAACCAAACCAAACCAAACAAAACAAAAAGGACCCTGAAAGTTGCAGAAACAAAGAGAGAATATTTGTCTGAGAATGCAGAAACACAGAAGTAAGTGACAATCTGGAAGATGAGAAGCAAAAAGCAATAACCATTAAAACACGATCTTAAAAATGTGATCTCCACACAAGCACAACTTGAGGATTACAAGCCTCCCTGAAGAACAAAACAAATTTAAAAATATAAACATAATGATGGAAAAATTAATACAAGAAAACAAACTGTTAAATTAAAAAAAAGCTACACATAATTTCTGAACACAGAAAATAAAGTGCCAATAGAAAGTATGGGATGGAGAAGAGCAGAGAGTAGAAAGGGACTACAAAATCAGGCACATGGGGAAATTTCTACCATGGGGCAATACTTCAATTTTCTCTAACTCTTGCAGGAATTAATGCTTTTAAGATTCAAGCACGAGAGAAAAAAAGTGGGGAGGGAAAGGATTTACAACTTTTACAAAATAGCAGCATAGAAACTGTTAAGAGAAAGAACTCAAAAATTACTTTAGCAGCTTTAAGAGCACAAAATAAAGAAGTAATAAAAAAGTGTAAGGGCCATGAATGAAAGTCTTGAAGAGAGAGAAAAGAAAGAATGAATAAAGAAAATGTGGGAAAGAAATCATTTCTGGAAAAAAGAAAACAAAAAGTTGAAGGTGAGAGGAAGGGGAATTTTACTTGAGAGGGAAAAAAAGGGAAAGAATTAGATACCCAGATTTTTTTTAAAAAAGAAAGAAAAGGGAATTAAGTTTACCAAAACTAAGTTTAAAATGGTAAGGGAAGGCAAGGAATGGAATGAAGGAGGGACTTAAGAGTAAGAGAAAGGGTGTAGAAACTGCTTAAAGAAGATTAAACTGTAAAAAGTAACTGAAGAGAAAAAGTAGTCTTTAAAGAGGATGGAATTTTAATAATCTCATTAAGAAAAACCCTACTAGAGACAAATGGGGGAAACTTTAAAACTGAATGCATAAAGCAATCCAATAAAATGAAAAAGTAACAAGATTGAATAAGAAAACAAAAACCCCACAATCAGTTGTTTGTAATAAATACACCTAAAAAGCAAAAACACATACACAATAAGAATAAGAGGCTGGAACAAAATTTACTGTGCCTTAGGTGAATTTTTTTTTTAATTAGGAGTTTCAATCAAACAAATAAAGATAAAAGAAAAACAAAAATTCACAAAATAGATAAACAAAGAAATCATGTTATTGCTAAATCATAAACTACTATCAATATTAAACTCTCATACACAAAATGCCTCAGTATCTAAATTCATTTTTTAGAGTTTATACATTTAATTTTTCCCTTTTAAAAATATTATTTAGCATTCTTTTCTTTTTAAAATTGGGTTCCAGCTCTTTCGTGCTTGGGCGCCGCGCGGGTGAGGAGCTCCAGTCTCCGGCTTCCGCCACCACCTCCTTCGCCGCTTCCTGTGTCTCCAGTCTGATTCTGGGCCTGCGCCGCCCGCCAGCAGCATGCCGTCCAAGGGGCCGCTCCAGTCCGTCCAGGTCTTCGGGAGAAAGAAAACAGCCACTGCTGTGGCTCATTGCAACAGAGGCAATGGGCTGATCAAGGTGAATGGGCGACCCCTGGGGATGACTGAGCCTCGCACCCTGCAGTACGAGCTGCTCGAGCCTGGCCTCCTACTAGGCAAGGAACGTTTTGCTGGAGTCGACATCCGGGTCCGTGTGAAAGGAGGAGGCCACGTAGCCCAGATTTACGCTATCCGCCAGTCCATCTCTAAAGCCCTGGTGGCCTATTACCAGAAGTATGTGGATGAGGCCTCCAAGAAGGAAATAAAAGACATCCTTATCCAGTAGGACCGAACTCTGCTGGTGGCTGACCCTAGGCGCTGCGAATCCAAGAAGTTTGGTGGCCCTGGAGCCCGGGCTCGCTACCAGAAATCCTATCGATAAGGCAATTACTAGGATTGTGGGTCTTTTTGCAATAAATTTGGTATATGACCTTTTCAAATTTAAAAAAAAAAAATTGGGTTCCAAACTCTCTCCCTCCCACTGACAAGGCAAGCAAAATGAAAGCAATTATAGCTGTGAAATCATGTAAAACTTTCTATATAAATTCATAAAGGAAAAATTAACTGAATTACAGGAGTAAAGCAAAATGCCTGTACTCCCCACTATTATTTGATATGGTGATATAAATACTTGATGTAGTTCTTCTATGCTAGAAGTAACAAGAATACAAGAGAAAAGAATTAAAATGAAAAAGAGAGACAAAGGGGAGAAAAATCTATTCCCATGTAATGATATGATGTTTTACTTTGCATTCATGATATGAGACTAAATGCCATACCCCAATATATGTGATCAAAGGAAAGAACAAATAATTCCCTAAAAGAACTGGAAACTTCTTACAAACACATAAAAGAACAAGCAAATGTAAATCAAAATAATCCTCTGGTTCACCCTGCAAGTAGGCAAAGATAGTAAGAAATAAGAAGAGTTGACATGGGCAGGGTTGTAGAAAGATACACTAGTACACTGTTGGTGGAGCTGTTAATCAGTACAACTATTCAGGAAAGCAATGTGGAATTCTGAAAATTAAGTGACTAAAATGTCCATGACCTTTGATCCGGAGATTCCAACACTGGGCTTACACTTATATAAAAAGCAATATTGCTGTATATACCAAAATTTGTAGTAATGTTTTACAGTAGCAAAGGAAATGGAAACAAACATCCCCCATTATTTAGGGAATGGCTAAACAAATTATAGTATATGAAGGTAATAGAATATTACTGTGCTATAAAAAATGACAGATATAGGGCGGAGTCAAGATGGCGGAGTAGAAACAGCACTTCCAACCCTCTTTAAAATTCATGTAAAAGGGGAGTCTGAACGAACTCTGGAGCTCCAGAACCCACAAAATGACACAGAGAAGCTAACCTCTCGCTGAGGACAGCCCAGCAGAAAGGAACAGGATCAAAGTAGGGAATAAACCAAGTGGGAGGTGAGATGGGAGGGAGGGAAATATAGTCAGTCTTTTACAATATATCTACTATGGTAATGTTTTGCATAGCTACACATGTACAACATATACTGAATTGCTTGTCTTCCCAGTGGGGGTGGGTGACAAGGGAGGAAGGGAATGAACCTGGAATTCAAAGTTTTAAAATGAAATGTTTACAAATATATAAATACTATTAATTTAAAAAAATTTTAAATGATAAATATGCAAACAGAGAAGCATGGAAAAACATGTACTGATGCAGAGTTAAGTAAAGTCAAAATAACAATATACACAGTGTTTAGAAGAGTAAATGGAAAGAACCACCTCCACAAATAACTGAAACTTGAGTGCTGTAAAATTATAAAGAATTTCTCATAAAGGAGATATATTATCTCCCTCCTTCCTTCAACTCCACTGCAGAAAAGGGGGATTCACAGATGTAGAACACTGCATATATTTTCACTATTTTTGGATATCGTGGATTGGTTTTGCTGATTTTGTTCCTCTTCTTCTTTTTCCTCAAAAAAAAAAAATTCTTTGTTATGAGAGGACTTTCTGAGAGGCCAGGAGAGGAATAATACAGAGAGAAATTTTGGCTCTGTTAAAACAACAGATATCAATAAAAATTTATTTTCAAAAATAAAATAAACCATCTTCTGACTCCAGTCTATCTTTCCAGACTTAATTCCTATCACTCCTCCAGATACATGGCTATATTCCAGCTAAAATCAACTACTAGATGTTTCTCAAATTTGCATTTCATCACATCCATGTCTTTATTTGCAAAGGTTGTCTGTACCACCTACTTAGGCTTTATCCATCCTCTCAGAATTTTCACTTTCATTCTGTTAGTTCAAGCCATCTCTTATGAAAAGCCTCTCCCCAATTAATGTTCTCTCTTTCCTCAATTTACTTTAAATTTGCTTATCTGGTTCCATATTATATCCCCTCAAGAGAAGGTAAGCTCCCCGGAAGGCATAATATTCTGTCTTTGGAGTTCTACTACCCTGAATTTTTGTTGTGCTTCAGTCCTTTAGGTGACACAATCTTTATGACTCCATTCCAAGTTTTTTTTGGGGCAGACTGTGGGGTGGTTTGCCATTTCTTTCTCCAGCTCATTTTACAGATGAGGAACAAAAACTGAGTTAAGTGACTTAGCCAGGGTCACAGAACTGGTAAGTGCCTGCCCTGAATTTACTAGGCACTTAAACTTTGGCTGAACTGGACTGCCAGATGAAAATCACCATTATGTAGTAAGAAAAAAACTACACCTGACATGGAGCCAGGAGAACTGGATGACAGACAGTCCTAACTCTGTCACTAGCTGTGTAGCCACAGACAAGTCACTGAACATTTTTGAGCATTAATTTCCTTATCTGCAAAATGGGCACAATACTTGCTCTCCCCACTCATACACTTATCCTTGAAAGAGCCTTAAGGATGCGTTATTATTTCACCCCCAAAACCTAAGGCACCTTGACCATTGGCGGAACTCAAATGCCTACCGTTGGTGACAGAGCAGAAATACAAATTTTAAGATCTAACAAGTATTGGAAAGGAGGTGGTTATCCGTGTTTATTTATGACAGGGGTCCTTAACCCAGTTCGTGCAATGAAATCTTTGGCATGAGCCTTCTCTGAATAATGCTTTTAAATTATTGAAGAAAATGCTAAATTTCAATTAGAGATTAGTGAAAATAAGGGTAACAGGCAATAGTTATGTTATGTTTTGTTTTGTTTTGTTTTCAGAGTTAGCCCCAAGCAAGAAGGGTAACAGAAGGAGGAAAATCATCCACTTAAAACATCCATTTGTTAAATGCCTATTCTAGGCTGGGTGGGAAGCCAGGCAGTGGAGCCTGGTGTGCCCTAGGTCCTAGGGATGCACAAGCCCCAACTTTCTCTTGCTTCCTGCCTAACTTGCTGCTTTCATTGGGGTGCAGAGCCTCAAAACGGGGCTCTTTATAAATAGTCAAGAAGATGGTAACGGCGTGGCGCCAACCGAGGCAGCCAGAGGGCTAATAAACGTGTGTGACTATACTGGTAATGCACAGATGCGGCTGAACAAGTGGACAACACCTACAGCGCGCCGGGCGCCGCAGGGGACGCTCATCCAGGAGCCCCGAGGAAGAAAGCTTGCAGGGATGTGGTCTAAGTGGTGGGAAGTCGAGGCCAAGCGAAAACAGGAGTCAAATAAAGTCCCAAAGAGGCTTTACTCCCCCGAAGGGGGAGCGCAAAAGGAGGGAAGTGAAGCGTGGGAGCAAAGAAGCGTCTAGTCTAGCTAAGCTCCCACCAACCCGGAGAGAGGATGAGAGGAGGCTCTTCTGGATCGCTGGGGGCGGGATGAGCTTGGTAACCTCCGGGCCTGGAACGCCGCGAGGGCATCAGGAAAGAAGGGAAGTCCGGCGGCGCCTGCCTGCGGGCGCCTAGACGAGATTCTCGCCGTCCTCCCAGAGGCCCAGGAGCCCCACTCTCCGGGCCAACTTCCCTCCTCTGTTCTTGCACTATCACTTACCTCCTCGGCCCACCCTCAGCACTCTTTCGTCTTCCCTTCCTACTTCCCTCCCTTTCCAATTCTTCTCTACGTCGGAGCCCTGATGAAAAAAGCCTGAGCAGCTCCTTCAGCAGCAGCGGCCGCCACCACTGCCCGCCAACAGCAAGCGCTAACTGGCAGCCGCCATGTTGGGGGGCGGGGCGAAAGGGAGAGGTGGAGCTAACTGGGAGCTACCACTTCTTCACGGGGTAAAGAGGCACAGCAGGGGTCACGAAGAGCGAATCGACCCAGCCTGGGATAGTTCCGCAGAAGCCACACAGGTGAACGAGTATGATAACTTGAAATCTAACAGGAGGTCAAGGACAACCAAGAAGGAAGGGAAGGTGTGATTCTCCAGCACTCTTCGCCCTTCCCCCAACGTAGGGAATGGTGGCGTCCCACAGGACGTGACGCTGCCGGACGCCCGGGCCGGAGTCCTCGAAGGGAACCGCTGCCCTTGGAGGAGCTCTCCGCGCTCGGCATCCCGGCCTGCTGGTGAGTCGATGATTTGAGAGGGGAACAGATGCCGGGGAGGTTCTAAGTGTGGGCTTCAGTTTATTTCAGCAGGCTCACATTCTCGCCCCCTCTCCTCCCTCCCTCCCCCCGCAGAACGGGCGAGGAGGGGGAGGGGTCTCCAGGAGGGCGGAGGACATTCATGGCCCGCTAAGAGACTGGAGCTTCTTCTCTGGGGAGAAATCTAGTGGCATTTAGGAACGACTGTGACCTCCTTGAGGACAGGAGCCTCGTGCTCAGTGAGATGACAGCAGAGAGACTGTCAATATATCAGTCAGGTAGTAAACATATATTAAACGTCTGCTGCATGCCAGGCACTGTACTAAGCTCTTGGAAAATTGGTATATTGAGGGTGAGTTCCTGCATTACACCACTCGTGTACAGGCTAGAGCAGTATTTAGGACAGGTGATGGTTTTCCTCTAAATTGTATCTAAATCCTAGATTTTGGTACAACCACAAAATTGAATAGTTTCATCAATTTTATTTATCAGTTCCCATGGGAAAGATATTCGTTGGTATTTTTATCCCCAGCGCCTAGGCACAATACCTTTCTGTCCAATGGGAAAATGCATTCTTAAATACACACCAATAGCATTCACGTTTTAAAAAAAAAACAAAAAACTGAATAGAATATAAATTTAATATCAGTACTGGTGACAGCCTGATGCAATGGAATGTGCACTGGACTGGAAAAAGAAAACTATTCATTTTGAATCTGTGCTAGAAACTAAACTTCTTGGATTTGCAGTTAGGAAGACCTGAATTCAAGTCCCTAGTCAGACACTTAATAGTTGTGTGACCATGAGAAAGTCATTTAGTTCCTGCCTCAGTTTCTTCACCTGTTAGCCAATCAGTAGGCATTTATTAATTGCCTGTTATGTGCCAGGCACTGTGCTAAGTGCTGCAGTTCCCCCACACATACCCTTAAAAAAGGCAAAAGATTGACTGCTATGCACAAAAAAGACGTAGATTAATTAGAGATAATCAGTGGAGGGTAGGCACTAGCATTGGGGCTTAGTAAGTTAAGGCTCCTTTGTAAAAGAAGAAATTTTAACTGGGACTTAAGGGAAGCTAGAAGCAGAGGTGAGAGGGGACGTTCCAGACCCGAGGGAAGCTAGAAGCAGAGGTGAGAGGGGACGTTCCAGACCCGAGGGACAGCAAGTGCCAAGTCTAGACATGACCTGTCTTTTTCCAGGAATAGCAAGGAAGCCAGTGTTAACTGATGGCAGAGTAAATGGAAGGTTGGAAGATATAAGAAAACTGGAAAGGTAGGAGAGGGCCACTTGATGAAGGGCTTTTTTTTTTTTAATTTATTTGTTTATTTTTAGTTTACAAGATTCAGTTCCATAGTTCCTTGAGTTTCAAATTTCCCTTCCCTCCCTCCCTCCAGCCCCCAAGACGCATATAGTCCAGTGTAGGATCTGCAAATACTTTCACAATAGACATTAGTCAGGTTACAAAGGCGAATTTTACTAGATGGGATGAAAAATGGTAAAGAGGAAATAAAACCAAACAATGAAAAGAAAAAGATCAATTAGTTTTCTTCCATCAGGATTCAAGCTCAGTTCTTTCTAGTTATTCCTCTGGATGTCGCATCTCTCTCCTTCATGAGTCTTTCGGGATTGACTTATATCACTGCATTGCTGAGAAGAGTCCAATCTGTCATAGTTGGTCACCACACATATGTTGTGTCTGTGATTGTATACAAATTTCTCCTGGTTCTACTCTTCTCACTCAGTATCAGTTTGTATAAGCCTCTCCAGGTCAATATGAAAACCATCTCCTTCTCATTTTTTATAGCACAATAATATTCCATTACATGCATATACCACAACTTTAGCCATTCCCCAATTAATGGGCACCCCCTTAATTTCCAATTCTTTGCCACCACAAAAAGAGCTGCTATAAATATTTTTGTACTTATGGGTCTTCCTCCCACTTCTATAATCTCTTTGGGATACAACCTAGAAGTGGTATTGCTGGGTCAAAGGGTGTGAAATTATTTATAGCCCTTTGGGCATAATTCCAGGTTGCTCTCCAGAATAGTTGGATAAGTTCACAACTCCACCAGCAATGCATTAGTGTTCCAATTTTCCCATTCAGAGCATTTCTTCATATGCTTATAGATATCTTTAATTTCTTTTTCTGAAAACTGCCTGTTCATATCCTTTGACCATTTATCAATTGGGGATGATGAAGGGCTTTTTAGAATGCCAGACAGAGAATTTTATATTTGATCCTGGGGGTGATAAGGAATCGATGGAGTTTATTGAATGTTGACATGGTTAGATTTGTGCTTTGGGAATTTAACAGCTGAGTGGAGGGTAGACCAGAAGTGGAGAGATTTGAGGCAGGGAGTCAAACCAGAATGTTATTATACTAGCACCTACTTCACAGAATTATTACAAGGCTAAGATGAGAAAACTTACCTACATGGCTTGCAAAACCTTATATAAATGCTAGCTGTTATTTATATAGTACATCATGTTTTTCACAGTACTTTTCATACTTTCATCTCTATAACATTACTACAAAATAGGTACTACAGATACTATTAAAATAAAGGGGTTAGATTAAATGATCTTTATAGTTCTTTTCTACTCTGATTTTCTACAAAATTATGGAGACTTGAAGAACTGTATGTGTATCTGTTTCACTATAAGCTCATATTAATAGCTAACATTTATACAGCATTTTAAATAGAATAGAGATAGAGACTGGACTTTTGATGTCATTAATGGAGACAGCTCTTCAAATGATTAAACTCCTACCAATGCTGCTTAGCACCTTCCCTGCACTTTATAGTGTTGGAAAGTTGCCTGGGTTACTTCGAGGTGAAGTGATTTGCTGTTGTTCACAAATTTGAATTCAAGCCTTCCTGACTCCCAAGCTGACTCTAGATCTACTCTGCCTGTTCTTCCTCTAACTTCACATAATTATCTGATTATTAATTATCAACCCTGGAGGTTGATATGGTTATAGCCATTTTGCAGATGAATACTTTGAGGCCAAGAAATGACTTGATCATAGACTCAGTGTCAGGAATGGGCTTTTGAACCCTGATATTTCCTGACCCCAAGTCCAGTGTTCTTACACCAAGCTGTTCCTCTTGGAATAATCAATCACATTTAGAACACAACCCAGTGGTCAGTTTCACAGGGCAACTTGTGGTTTCTAAAAACTTGTAACTCTGATGTAAATATTATGTTCTACAAGGCATATTTGTAGTCATGTGGCTTTTTTTGGGTAAATAATGATAACAGTTATACCTCTGGAATCATAACTTGAGTTGTGACATTCTAGCAGGGAAGGACTGTAAAGTTAGGAGTACTTTTGATAGTGATAACCTATTGATTATATTTGAGAATGTTACCATACAGATAAAAGTTTTAAAACTGGAACAAATCATGCAGTCAAGTCTATTGTTTTCCAGTAATCATACTTTTAGCCAATAAAGTTGGGGGGGGGAGTGAGGGTGCATGTTTTCTCCATATATGATAGCTCTTTCCTCCAAGGTGACACATAGGAACAGAGAACTTGAAATAAGGAGCTACAGTTGGAAGCAAAAAGATCCAAGAAGAGTTAGAAGTAGGAATTATTAAAAGTAAAAGTTTTGTGGATCAGTCAGAATTTGCAGAAAGGCAGGAGAAAGTTTTCACATCGGGAGTTTCTTATATGAAGGAAATCACATTTCTGGACCCCACTTCTCCCCCTAAAATGCCTTGGTCCAATGGTTTGTAAACAAGGATCAGAAAGGATCCAGCCATGGGCCTCTTGAATAGTACCCATATTTTCACCCTTAAATCCTTCTGTTCCTTTACCTTCTGCCATTACTGCACTGCAGACTCTTAACCCTGGATAACTCCTAGCATATAGAAATTACCTCTTCTTCTTCTACTTCTGAACTGCCAAACGTGGAGGAAATTATGAAATTGCTGACCTGGGTCAACTATCTAATCCCAACTGAAATCCCACTGTCCCATAGGAGTGAGTCTTATTACTGTCTTATTGCCCATTACATTTCCCACAAAGGTGATTTCAAACATTCCTTAAGTGCCCATTTCATCCCATCTCATCTTATTCTCCATTGATTTTGTCTTTAACTTTTCTGAGAAGGCTGAGGTCATCCAATATTAAATCCTTCATCTTAGTGTCATGGAAAAGATCACTGTTTGGAGTCAGAAGGCCTGGGTTTGAATCCTGATGGCCACTCATTATCTATCACTTAAAATCTTAGCCTTAATTTCCTCTTCCATAAGATGAAAGAGGTTTGACTACCTGATAATTATAATCCAGCCCAGCTTTAAACATTATGATTCTGTGTAAGTGTCCCCCTATTTCAGAGGTGTCAAACATGCCTGGCAATCCTGAGTTCTGCCTGAATCAAAGTGAAATATAATTGGGGAGTATCTTAACAAAATAAATAAATAAAAATATAATAGAACACAGATAATATTAAATTGTGTTTTTTTAAGTCAATATGGTGCCCCACAGGGATTATGGTCCTGTTTTTGAGTTTGATACCACTGCTGTAAATCTGCTGTCTTCAACCATTTCCCTCTTTCCTTATCTATAATCTCAGAGGAAGAAGTGGCCCTCTTTACTGAAGCTAACCCCTCTACTTGTACTCTCAATCCCAAAAGGAGTCTTTGATGCGACCATGCTCATCAATCAGGCCATCCTCTGTGTATATCATCAATCTCTCCTTTCAATGGCCTCTTTCCCTCAGCCTACATTCTTAGCTCTCTAGAGAACCTAAAAAAAAAAATCTGTAGAAGCAGCTCAGAGGCACCATAGATAGAGTGCTGGGACTGGACTCAGGAAGATGCGAGTTCAAATTTGGCCTCACACAAATGTGGTCAAGTCACTTTACCTGTTTTCCTCCTTTTCCACAACTATAAAATAGAGATAACAGCAGTACCTCAAAGGGTTATTGTGAGGATCAAATGAGATCTTTGTAAAGCACTTAGCACAGTGCCTGGCACATAGTACTTATTCCCTACTCTTTCCCTTGACCCTGCTCACCTCTTCAAGCTATCATCTTCTCTCTCTTCTCCTTTACTATCAAACCTGTAGAAAGACTAATCAGGATTTAGTGCTTCTCCACACACTCAACTTAAGCCCTGCCTCTACTGCTATACTGAAGCACCAATCTCTACGAATGATTTTATTGCTGAATGCAGTGGCATTTTCTTTCTTCATTCTCCTTGACTTCTCCATGGCATTTGGAAATATGAACCACTCCTTTATAACTGCTTCACTGACATTTAAGATGCCCTTTCTTGCTTGAGAGTTATCTTCTCTTTTTTGCTGGTTTCTTTTCTTCCTCCTGACCCTTAAGTATACATTTCCCTCAAAATTTTCCTCTTGGCCCTTATGTTGTCTCTCTACCCTCTGTCCCTTGGTGATCCCATGTACTACCAAAAATAAGCTATCTAGAACTGTAAATAAAAGAAAACTACTTGGTCTCCAAATAGTTGATACTTAAATTTCTTGAACTATTCTGTCTGGTCACAGTTCCTTGACCCAAGTTTGGATCTTTATGTTTGCCTTTAGATTGAATCATTTATTCCTTCTTATAACCCCAAGATAATCATTTTGGGATTCATCTACTAGTAATAACAACCAGCAGCACTTACTTACATAGTGCTTTATGTTTATAAAACACTTTGAATGCTCATTTGAGCCTTACAAAACAATTCTTTGAATTAATTTTATCCTCATTTTATGTTTGAGGAAAACCAGAAAGCATCAAAAGGAGAATTCGAGCCCAAGTCTTACTAAGTCTGATGCTATTTCCACCATATCACACTGTGGATTTTATTTATTTGTTTTATAATGTCTGGTTCACTCCCAGTCAATCAAAAAGCTTCCTGAATGCATGGAGGATTTTTGGTATTTTTCCCCTTTTTAAAAAGAGAACACCTAATAAGAAACTCCCTCTACCAATGCAGATCTTATGAGTCTTAGAGTGTTTACTGGGTCACTGTGAGGTTAAATAACTTGCCCAGGATCATACTACCAGGATGTGTTAAAAGTTAGGGCTTGAGCCTATGCCTTCCTACCTCCCAAATGGTATAGAAGCTCAGTAAAAAGAATTAAAAGAAGAATTAAGGATGGACATTACAATTCTCAGAATTTAAAAAGAAAAATACAACCATTTATTTAGAACAGACCATAGAAAATCTCTTTAAAGCAGTAGACAATGAAAAGGCATGGTCTTCTAGAAAATAGGATGAAACAAATGTCCAGCTGTGAGTGCATGACTCCATGCCATCCTCATCTTTAAACGAAAACTACTCTTTCCAGTGATCTCTAGTGGCCTTTTTCTAATTTTCATCCTTGACCTCTCTGCACCCTTTTGACAATGTCAGTCCCTCTCCTCTTTGATAGTCTCTCTAAATTATATTAGTTGGTGCATATTTTATATCCCCAACTAGATCATAAGCTCCTTAAAGGCAAGGACTCTGTTCTTAATCATCTTTGTATTCCATTCAGAACATAACAGGGTATTTGTCACACAGCAGTTACTCAGTAAATATTTGCTGAATTCATTAATTCCAGAACGATTTATCCAAAGGATTAAAGGAGTTAGAGAAAGAAAGGGCCTTCCAAATACTTTATCTGTCAGATTTATGGAGAAAATTGTACTTTATAACCAAACAAGAAAGAAAACATTACAAAATGCAAATGGATAATTTTGATTACATTAAATTGAGATGTTTTTGCAGAAAGCAAGCCAATGCAACCAAGATTAGGTAGGGAAGCAGGAAACTGGAAAGAATTTTTACAACTAGTGTCTCTGATAAAGGTCTCATTTCTAAAATATGTAGAGAACTGAGTCAAATTTACAAGAATACAAATCATTCCCCAGTTGATAAATGGTAAAAGGATATGAACAGTTTTCAGATGAAGAAATTAAAACTATAGTCTTATGAAAAAAATGCTCTAAATCACGACTGATTAGAGAGATGCAAATCAAAACAACTCTGAGGTACCACATCACACCTATCAGATTGGCTAACAGGACAAAAGAGGAAAATGATAAATGTTGGAGAAGATGTGAGAAAGTTGGAACACTCATTCATTTTTGGTGGAGCTGTGAGCTGATCCAACCATTCTGGAGAGCAATTTGGAACTATGCCTAAGAGGGCTATAAAAATGTGCATACCTTTTGACCCAGCAATATCACTTCTAGGGCTATATCCCAAAGAGATCATAAAAATGGGAAAAGGACCCACTTGTACAAAAATATTTATAGCAGCTCTTTTTGTGGTGGCCAAGAACTAGAAATTGAGGGGGTGCCCAAAACTTGGGGAATGGCTGAACAAGTTGTGATATATGAATGTAATGGAATACTATTGTGCTATAAGAAATGATCAACAGGCAAATTTCAGAAAAACCTGGAAAGACTTAATGAAATGATGCTGAGTGAAGTGAGCAGACCAGGATAACATTGTACATACTAACAGTCACATGTGATCACTGATTTTGATAAGACTTAGCCCTTCTCAGCAATGCAAGAACCTAAAACAGTTCCAAAGTACTCATGATGGAAAATGCCATCCACATTCAGAGAAAGAACTGAATGCAGAGCAAAGCACACTATTTTCTTTTTTGTTTTGTTTCTTTCTCATGGTTTCTCCTATTCATTATAATTCTTCTATATAACATGACTAATGTGAAAATATATTTAATAGGAATATATATGTAGAGCTTATATTAGATAGCATGCCATCTTGGGAAGGGAGGAGGGGAAGGAGAGGGAGAAAATTTAAAACTTATGGAAGTAAATGTTGAAAACTAAAAACAAATAAATTAATAATAAAAAAGGGTCTTCCTTTATAGATGATCTTTGTCCACCAGCCTTATTTTGCAGTAATGAAAAATGGTTTCACAATTTAAGTCACTTAAACAGGTCATACAGGTAGTTCAGTGAATCATAGAATTTAGAGCTGGAAGGGCCCACAGAAATCCTTTAGTCTAACTCACCCTTCATTTTGTAGATGTAGAAACCTATCTAGGTCTCAGATTTCAATTTTCTAGGAATACTCTGTAGCATCAGCATTGATATGGATATTGGAAATCAGTATTTCTCCATCTTCTTGTCTTTAGTACTGCAATTTGTACCTTTTTTTAAGATAACAAGATCAGTTTTTCTGACCTTCCTGCTAACAAGTTCTTTTTGGTTATATTTATACTTTTCTTTTTAGTAGTTAGTTAATAATATTTGAAAGATTGAGAAGTTTCTGTTTCAATAGATTTAATAGTAGTGCTTTTGACCTTGGAGTGAAAAATAAGTTACAATTCTAAATTAATTTTATGAAGTGGATTAATTTTCCAGTATAAGCTTCCATTTTGAAGACAGGGAAAGGGAGAAACAGTGTCATAAAGCTCCTGTATCTTAACTTATGTGTGAATGGGGAGAGGAAACAAAACTCAAGAAACCAACTCCTCTTCAGGTCCACAGTTGCATTGTGGTGGGGCTGAAAATCAGTACAACCATTCTCGAAAACAAAGTTATGCAAATAAAAATATGCAAATGTCCATATTCTTTGATTCAGAGATTCTACTGCTAGACATATACCCTCAAAGACAGAACAATTAAAAAAGAAAGGTTCCCTATACACCAAAATAGTTATTAAAGTTCTTTTTGTGGTAGCAAGGAACTGGAAACAAAGAGGATGTTCATTGATTGGGAAATGGCTCAACAAATTGTGGTTCAGGAATATCAAGGAATACTACTGTGCCAAAAAACAGCATGACTAATAGAAAGAAGCTTGGAAAGATTTGCATGAACAGTGAATTAAACAGAGTCAAGAGAATAATATACACAATGACTAGAACAGTGTAGAAGGAAACCACCACCACCACAAAACAATTAAAACAGATTGCTACAAAAAAGATTGGTAAGATCCTTGTGGTTAGGAATTTTTCATATATTATATTCCTGTCACCAGTGCCTAGGACAGTGCCTGGAACATAATATGTACTTAATGTTTTTTTGATTGATTTTTTTTTCTTAAAAGAAATAAACTTGTACACTAATCGATGTTACTGCTATCCTTTGACTTTATCATATGAATTTTAGACACTATATATCATGTGATCTTGAGGAACTTGTATGCCCCTCAGCGCTTAACACAATTCCATACCCATAAGTACATTCAGCACGAACTCACTAACTATTGAATGAATCAATTAATGAGGCCCAAAGACTTTAAACAAGTTGATATTTTAAAGGGAACATAAGTATTCATATTTGCTCCTTCTCTTCCACTAAATACTTCCTATTTTAGGTGCAGTTTTAGAGAGTTTTCCAAATCAAGTATCTATATCTTGTTACGCCTTTTTCTTTCCTTTTTTTTTTTTTAAAGCAATCATGGTGAATTTGATTCAGGCTGTGCGTGATCACTGGGTGCATATTCTGGTACCAATGGGATTTGTCATTGGCTATTATCTAGATAAGAGGAGTGATGAAAAATTAACTGCTTTCCGGAATAAAAGCATGTTATTTAAAAGGTTAGTTTATATATTTGTTTTCCAAACCTCCTTTTAATTGACTGATTTGTTATTTTTTATATTGTTAAGTTAACCAATAGTGTTCTGCAGTCAGCATAAAATAAACTTACATCCCCTCTGGAATCTCATTGAAGTGCTATTGCCAATACATACATACATACATACATACATATATATATATATATATGTATATGTATATATATATATGTATATATGTTCTTACAATAACATTGGTAAGGTATATCAGTAGAATGAGGACAGTAGTCCTTGTGTTTCAAAAGTTCATTTATTATTAAGTTATTTGGAACTTGGAACATATTTTCCCATAAGAACATTGTTATTTGGGTGTTTTTAAAATCTCAGAAAAATTGATTTCACCAGTACTTCAGAGATCTATGATTTTACTAATGTAAGTACTTCTTCCAGTAATGCATCTCAAAACCCCTATATGAACTGAGAGACAATGTTAGAGTTGCTATGGCTGAAAAATTAATCACCATATTATCAACCTAGTGATGAGTCTTAGATGTACTTCATACTGGAAGCCCTTCCAGTCTTGTAAGACCCAAGATCATTTCCATGTCATGATGAAGTATCAGTAGAACACTTAATCCATAGTAATAACAATGCTTTTGTGCATTTTATGTTTTTCAAACCAGTCTCATTTGAGCCATAATATAGCTAAAATAATATGAATAGTAGTCCTAAAGGTCCCTCCTAGCCCTGAAAAAAGAAGGCATATCAGGAACAAAGGCATATCGTGGCCAGTCATAGGGAAGGTGACTCAAGAAGAGTTATAGACTGACATTTGCAGATATAATAGCGGGAGTTTCTCTGGTAGACTATTAGCAGGGCAAGCTTCCAGCAGCAAGCTGCTCATATAGTTGTTTACGGGTGTCTTATAAATCAAATATTCCTAAGTCAAGAAGCTGCCTATAGTTTGTGTAGATCTGGCTACTCTACCTCAAAAATATATAATGGAGGTGGAAAAGGTCCAGAGAAGCATACCCAAAAAGATCAAGGCAACAGAGGCTTCCGTATGAAGTCTGACTAGCAAAAGGAATTGGGCTGAGAATTTGAGAAAAATAAATAAAATCATGAAAGATAAGGATGCAATGTATACCTTTGAGAATACTGAACAAAACATCTTGAATGAGAACCTACATTTATATAGCATTTTAATTGTTAAGTCTCTGAAGGATAAAAGAAATAATTTGAGGGTACTGAGAAAGAATATGACCTAGCATGATAAGTAGTTAGCTTAATAGAATTTATTACCCAAGAGGTAGACTTCCCCAATATGGGATTACAGGATAAGAATGAAAAAGAAAGGCAAAAATCTATTTTGACTAGGTTTTTCCCTTTCCCCCTAGTATTTTCACGTAGGAAATTGTACATCATTCACAATAATTGATATGTCTTTAGTTTTAACTGAGAAGGTATCATAAAAACGAGGATTGCCATATTTTGAACTCAGGCCCTCCTGACTCCAGGGCCAGTGCTCTATTGACTGTGCCACCTAGCCGCCCCAGATAACATTGCAATAATATTTTGAATATGTTAGAAAGTCATAAGATCAGTTTGGAGCCTAAGGAATCTTAGGGGTCATCTAGTTCAAACCTCTTTCTTTTTTTTTTAAAGCAATTGGGGTTAAGTAACTTGCTCGAGGTTACATGGCCAGTCATTATGTGTGGGCGCTTATTGTCTGAGACCGGAGCCGATCCCGGGTCCTCCTGAAATTGTGTTGTTCCTATTTCAAACTAAGAGAGTAACAAGCCAGCGCTCTTACTGCGCCACCTAGCCGCCCCACAAACCTCTCATTTTACATGCTAAGAAATCAAGGCCCACAAAAGGTAAGGGACTCACCAGAGCCCACATAAAGTCTAGCAGGTAACAGTCAGGATTAGAACTAGGTCCTCTAACTATAAATCCACTTCTCTTTCCATTACTCTAATGTCTCATAAAATATAGTCAAATTAACAAAATAAAAAATAGTAAGTTAACCTTCAACTTTTTTTTCCTCTCACAAAAATTGTTTCTTAAATGTCTGTCTTTTAGCCCTCTTTTTTTTCTACACAGGGAACTGAAACCTAATGAAGAAGTTACCTGGAAATGAAGGCTTTGGCTGAATTGAGAAATTTTCATGTTGAATAAAAATATTTTATGAAGGAAATGAAAAATGCTTTCATTGTTTTTACTCAGGAAATTGTGTTGTTCCTATTTCAAACTAAGAGAGTAACAAGCCACTGAAAAAAATTCATTCATTCATTCATTTATTCAGATAGATTTTTTTCTGGAGTACTCCAGAGGACACAGGACTTGATTTGCACTTGCTATTTAACTCCCTACTGTTTTTACATTTTGAAAATAATTAAATCCTGTTCACAAATTTTTATGAAACTTGTTTTAAGACAAGATATTTAATTTCAAAACAAACAATAAAACCACACAATTAATCCTTAAGAAAAGAGAAATGATGCTGTACTTTGGCAGAAAATTTTAAATCTTTATTATATGGTTTTAAATTAAAATAGGAGATGAGGCTTTTAAGAATTTTCTTTTGCTCTAATTTTATGAAGGTAGACTGATGAATAATATTTTTTTAAAGTATGTAACCAAATAATGCAAAACAAGTATCAGAAATAAAATAGGAAGAGAGTTGTTGTTTCAGTGACTTTGAAATTAGGACATAAACTCTCCTATTGTGGTATATTTTCTAGAAATATACTACTAAATGTCAGGGCATATGAAATTGGTTTTTCTTCTAACTCAGTCATTCATTTTTTTACCATATAATCTACAGCTCAACTCCTTGCTAGAACCAAAATAACGTAATTTAGTAAAGTCATTAATTAAAACAATGCTTGAAACGATATTCCCTCATTACTTCTGTAATATATTGTCAGATCTCTAATCAGGTCATTATAAGGATATCAAAATTGCTGGACTGAAAAATAGGGCAGTTCAGTGGTGCAGCAGATACAGTGCCAGGCCCAGAATCAGGAAGACTCATCTTCCTGAGTTCAAATATTGCCTTAGACACTAACTATATAACCCTGGATAAGTCACTTAACCCTATTTTGCCTCAGTTTCCCCATCTATAATATGAGCTGGAGAAGGAAAGGTCAAACCACTTGATTATCTCTATCAAGAAAAAAGGGGTCATGGGGTGGCTAGGTGGCACAGTAAGAGTGCTGGCCCTGGAGTCAGGAGGATCCGGGATCAGTTCCGGCCTCAGTACTTAGCACCCACACATAAATAACTATAGCCATGTAACCTTGAGCAAGTTACTTAACCCCAATTGCTTTATTAAAGAAAAAAGGGGTCATGAAGAGTACAACATGACTGAAACAACAGAGTAAAAAATACCTTTCTAAAAAAGGTATGGAAAGTTTATTTTAAATTCCATCATATTATATATTGGCTCTGAGATAAGAAAATGAGTACTAATTTATATTTACATGGAAAATCTCCAATAAGTTGAAAACATTTTTTCTTATTTATCCACATAACAATTCTGTCAGAAAAATCAGGAGATAAATATTTTACAAAGAGAATAACTGAGGCATTAATTGACCCTGGTCACATTGGAAATATGACAGAGGTATACCTGCTAGAAACCAGTTTAATAAGCTCTTTTTCTCAGTGCAGTTTGGAACTGTGTCCATAGTACTATAAAACTTGATACCCTTTGATCCAGCAATACTACTACTAGGTCTGTATTCCAAAGAGATCATAAAAAAGGGAAAAGGATCCACGTGTACAAAAATATAGCAGCTCTTTTTGTGGTGGCCAAGACCTGGAAATTGGGATGCCCATCAATTGGGGAATGGATGAACAAGTGGTATGTGTGTATATGTGTGTGTGTGTGTGTGTGTGTGTGTGTGTATGTGGTACGTGTGTATATATGTACATATATATGTGGTGTGTGTGTGTGTGTGTGTGTGTGTATGTACTGGAATACTATTGTTCTATAAGAAATGGTGAACAGGCACATTTCAGAAAAACCTGAATAGACTTACATGAACTGATGCCAAGTGAAGTGAGCAGGATGAAGACAACATTGTGCATAGTAACAGCAACACTGCAATGACCTGCTTTGATAGCTTCAGCTCCTCTCAGCAATGTGATCATCTACAATTCCAAAAGACTCATAATGTAAAATGCTATCCACACCCAGAAAAACAGTTGTAAAGTTTGAATGTAGATTGAAGCATGCTGTTTTCTCTTTTTCTTTCTTGTGGTTTTTCCCTTTCATTCTGATTCTTCTTTCACAGCATAACTGATGTGGAAATATGTCTAGTGGGATTGTACATGTATAGTCTATATCAGATTGCATGCCATCTTGGAGAGGAGGGAGAAAGGGAGAAAGATTTGGAACTCAAAATCTTATAAAAGTGAATGTTGAAAACTATCTTTACATGTAATTGGAAAAAATAAAATACTATTAAGTGGGGAAAAACTTTTTAAATGAAAAAAAAGCTCTAAGATGTGGGTTTCAAGACTTAGAATAAGTTTAACCTTAAGTATCTAGTCCCATATTGTTTCTTCCTCCTGTAAACTTCTAGAATACTATTCTATCAATCAAACAACAAATGTTGATAGAGATTACCCTTAATGCTTTAGGGTTTACAAAGTTGTATATACATTTTGCCCTCACAAACATCCTTAGAGAGAATGAAAATGATGTTGCTAATTCCTCAAATTTAAAGCAGATAGATAATCTAAGAGGAGTTCTCAATTCCCTTTCTTTATTCCTCATCTTCTCTCTGACTGAAGAAATATCCCCAATCCTCTAATCTCTCTACTTGCAACCTAGTGCATCCTCCATCCTATTTCCTCTTACCTCCTCTTGAACCTTGCTCTAGCAATCAACCTCTGTTTTTATTTGGCTCATCATCTGCTTGCAAACATCTCCCCAATGCTTACAAACAACAACAAAAACCTTCCTTTTGTTCCTTCTGGCTTACCTTTCACTGCTAAACTTATTGTAAATTTGTCTATGCCCAATGCTTCTACTTCCTCACTGGGCACTGTCTTTAATCCCCCAAAACACTTCCCCACCATTACCACTGTCCCAATACCTAAACTGCTTTCTCAAAAGTTAACAATGATTTCCTTCTTAATCACCAAGACCTACAGTCTCATCCTCTATGTCCATCTTTGGACATTGCTGAATACCCCTTCCAACTGAATATGCTTTCTTACCAAAGCTTCAGAGACAGTATACTCTCTTGGTAGTCATTAAACCTCTAGAATCATTTTTTGTTTTTTTAGTGTATGTGTGTGTTTGGTCTCACCCCAATTTTATTGAAATAGTCATCAAAATATTTTTAAAACAAGTTCAAAGACCCCAGGTTATGTACCCCTACACCTAGAACCTCCAGAGTACTGCCTCCTTTGCGGTATCATATACACACACCCCTTTCTATTCTCCTCTGCTACCCATCAGCAATCTCACACCATTTCTCTGCAAATGACTCCCAAAATCTATAGCTCAAGGCCTTCATCACCCACTGCCCATCAGTCTTCACCAAAATGTCTCACCAGCACCCCAAAGGTAATGTGTTCCAAATTTGACTTTATCCTCTACCTGACTTAACTATTTTTATTAGTGGTGGCACCATTTATTTTTAATGTTTCCCTACTCCTTACATCTCAGTTACCAGATCCTGTCCATTCCTTCTCAAGCTATCTCACCTCTCCCTCTCTTTTCCTACTGCCTTCATTTTAGTAGAGACAACCCTTATTACCACCTACATGGGTTATTAAAATAATTTTCCTGCCTTTGTTTTCTCTCCTCTTCATCATACTGCTTCTAGAAAAATCTATTATGCCTATATTGCTTATGTCATTGCAGAAATCTTCCGTGGCTCCTAAGTAGAATTCAAACCCTATAGCTAAGGAATTCAAGGTCCTCCATGATCCAGGGCTACTCATCTTTCCAGTTTTATCTCATTACTCCCTTCCACATGCTATTTTAGCCAAACCATCTATTTTCTATTTCCCAAATATACTCTGCATGTTTATATTGGTGGGGGTGGGGGGTGAGAAAGGGGAATGTTATTCATTCTTTTCTCTATGCCTGGATACTATGTCCATTATTTCCCTGTAGAAAAGCTACCATTTTTTAAAAAGCCCAATTCAAATGCCACTTCCCTCACAAAGTTTTGTCACTAACAGCTTTCCCTTCCATGGTTTTCACAAAGTTGTTTTCCATCTCCCTGATGTACCACTTCAATTCTGTAAATGACCCATGATCTCATTAATGTGAATACTGCCTCCAACACTGCAGATCAAAACCCATCTGTGCTTGCCCATTGTGTTTGTTCTCCCTAAGTCTGCCACAGGAAGGAAATTTAAAGTTCTGGGGTTCATTTCCTGGGTTCTCTTAACATGGCCAGGATACCAGTGATGAATTCAGGCTATTCATTGGTTATCTCTTGCTCCCACCACATGACTAACTCATTTTCTTTGAACATACATTTCTTTGATCCCCCTACACAATTATAAACTCCATCTGGGCAGGGACCATGTTATATCTAAATTTGGAATCACTATCCAACAAAGCATTCTATGAAAAGCTGGAGTTTAATACATGGTGGTTAATTGCTTGAATATTTCTACTCTAAAGATAAGGAAACTGAGGCTCAGAAGTTGTCATAGCTACAAGGCTAGTTAAATGGTGGAGGTGGTACTCAAAGTCACTGTGCCTTCCCTGTATTACCAATAAAATGAAGAATATAAAATGTCTTAAAGTTGTACCTACTGAAGGGGACTTTACAGCAATTATGTAATTGTCTTAACATTTTAAAGATGAACAGACTGGGCCAAAAAATGACTTGCATATGTTCTCATGATGAACTGATGGCAGAGCTGGCACTACAACTCAGGTTTCCTGAGGTCAGTTCCTCCTTCAGCTGCCAGATTCTGTAGTCAGTAAGTGCAATGGACTCAGGCAAGAGCAAAACCACTGTAAGCTAAACCCGTAAGGATAGCTGGTGGCACAGTAGGTACAGTGTTGCACCTCGAGTCAGGAAGACCTGAGTTCAAACCCAGTCTCAGATGTTTATTAATTGTGTGACCCTGGGAAAAGCACTTAACCTGTCTGCCTTAGTTTCCTAATCTGTAAAATGGGGATAATAATAGCACCCATCTCTCAAGGTTGTGAGGATCAAATGAAATAACATCTATAAAGCACTATAGAAATGCTAGTTATTAATAGTAGTAGTAAAAGAAAGGTTCCATGCAAGAAGTTAGGATAGGGGTGGGGAACTTAGTTTGAATGCAAAGGGCCACACTTGAGGATGGACAGAGCTACATCTGGCCTCGAGGCTGAAGGTTCTCCACCCCAGAGTTAGGACTTTTCTGTCACTGCCTTGCTGTGCTTTTTAGCTTTTGATGTATCTCTGTCTTGCCTCCCCCTGTGAATTATAAGGCAGAAGTGGTTTTCAATTAAATAAACATTTTTTGCATGCATTCACTATAGCTCCCACAACTGTACTATGCACAGAACAGGCACAATAACTGAGTAAATGCCTTGCTGGCTTCATCTGAGGGTATTTTATTGCTCATTAACACTTCTACAGGGGAGTCAGTTCATAGAATCATAGACCTAGAGCTGGAAATGGACCTCATCTAATTCAATCTTTTTAGGAAACTGAGGGGCAGAGAAGTTAAATGACTTGTCCAAGGTCACAAGAGACAGCAACAGAGTCTGGATTTGAATTCCAGCTCCCAGGACTCCTTGAGAAAAATGAGATTTCTTATTTCTGAACCCAGCAAAAAGACTTCTTACAGCCTAAGTCTAACCATTCTCTTACTCACAAACTTCCAGCAACACACTGTAGTCTCTGGGATGAAATACAAATTTCTCAACTTGGTGTTTAGGGCATTCCACAAACTAATTCCAACTCCAGTCAACAAACACGTATTAAGCTAATGAGCTAGGGATGAAAGACAAAGGTGAAACAGTTTGTCCCAAGAAGCTTATATATACTAGACATATAAGGTGACCTTGGAAGAAAAGGTACCAGTAGCTAGGAGGACCAGGAAAGACCTCCTGCAAAAAGTGGTGCTTGAGCTGAGTCTTGAAAGAAACCAGGGACTCCTAAAAGCTAGAAGTGAGGGACAGCATTCCAGCCATGGGAAACAGCCAGTACAAAAGCATGGAAATAGGAAGTCAGAGAAAAAAGGTAGAAAGGGGAGTTTCTTTTTGATCAGAAAGGTAATTTAGTGTTTATCAAGTAGGGGCATGGTCAGATCTATGCTTTAGAAAAATAATTTTAACTGCTTTTGTGGAGAACGGGAAGAAATTTGGGACAGAGACTCATCTGTCTAAGCTACTGCATTTTTTTTCTGGCAACAGGTCTAGTAGGGTAGTTGCTGTGTGAATGAAAGGGAAACATAGTAAAAATGTTTTGGCAACAGAAACAATAAAATTTGGCAACTTTGCAGCCTTGTTTTTATTGCTTCCCCTTCACCTCGGTCCAGTTGGCCTACTTGTTGACCTTCCCTAACTAAACACTGCACCTAATGCCACAAACATTCAAACTGGAGGACACTCGATGAACTCACTCCTGACTTATTTCTTCAAATCCTTACCTTCTTACCACAAGTGTCTCCTCTTTGAAGCCTTCCTTAAACCTTAATGTAGTGAATGAATGTTCTCTTCCTCCTCAAATTACCACTTGTTTATATATTCTGCATGAAGAATATGTAACTACTTGGGGCAGCTAGGTGGCACAGTGAATAGAGCACTGGCCCTGGAGTTCAAACCTGAGTTCAAATGTGGCCTCAGACACTGTAATGGTAATCCTAATTTGAAGACCTTCCCTCCTTTGAAGATATGCACTGCCCCCTAATAGGCTGAATGTAATCACATGGAGCCTGTGGTGGGAGGAGTTTGCTGAAGGGTGGAGCAGAGCCCACCAGAAGCTGGGAGTGAGAGCAGCTAGACTGGAGGGAGGAGAGGACACATCTGAGAGAGACAGTTAGGCTTGTAAGTAAAAGTTGATTTGTGGGAAAGCTCAAGGATGCTGTGGCTGTCTGTGCTGTTATTAAGTTCTCTGCTACTATGATGGAATCGGTTTACTGGTTTGGGGATTTGGTTTTCTGGTATCTGAATAAATGTTTTGCTTCTATCTTCTATTTGGAGAGACTGTTATATTTTGCAATCGGACACTGCAGGCATATTTATAGTGAATTTATAGTGACCACTGGCACTGTAAATATTGCATTGGTGCTACAGACACTTGGCACACTTAATAGCTGTGTGACCTTGGGCAAGTCACTTAACCCCAAATGCCTTGCCTTCCCCGCTTCAAAAAAAAAAAGAATATGTAACTATTGAGGCAATTAGGTGAAGTGGAAGGAGTACTGGATCTGGAATCAGAAAGACCTTATTTCAACACTCAATGAACTCCCTCCTGACATTTTTTCAAATCCTTACCTTCTTTCAAGGCTTTCCACAACTGTCTCCAGAAAGACCTGATTTCAAATCCTGCCTCAAACACTTTGTAGCTGGGTAAACTTGGGCAAGTTACTTTTCTAAGCCTGTTTCTGTTGGACATAACTCCACTTTCCCCTTCCCTTCATTGATCTGTAAAGCAGACATCTCTACCTTCCCCTCCCCTAACTGTTCTATAAGCAAGCACAACCCCCACCCCTGCCCTTCCCCAATTGATCCATGTGCTGGAGTTTCAGCCTAGGGTTTCAAATGTACACTGACCAATCACTGTAGTTTCAGCTTATGTAACCTAGGTATTGAATCTCTATAAAAACCAGCACACAGTCTGTGCCAACCCACTGTCTGATTTGGGCATGTACCCCAATAGTCCTGTGGTAATAAATCCACACAAATTCTAATCTCAGGGATATTCTATCTTGCTTCATTTGGGTACAACATTTCCTCACTGCAAACTGGAAATAATAGCATCTACTTTGTGCTGAGGATCAAATGATATAACCTATACAAAGTACTTTACAAACCTTAAAACACTAGGTTACTCAATGGATAGATGAAATGTGAAACCTGAGTTCAAATTTAGCCTCATGTACTTACTAGTTGTGTGACCTTGGGCAAGTAGTTTAACTACAACTATAAAATGGAGATAATAACAACCCCTACTCCTAGAGTTGTTGTGGGAATCCAATGAGATACTATTTGGAAACCACCTACCACAGTGCTTGACCCATAGACTTAAATGCTTGTTTCCCTTCCTTTCTACGTGATATATCTTCAGTAGTAAGTAAGAACTCCTTGAAGACAGGAATATAGCAGGTGCTTAATAAATGGCTGTTGCATGAGTTTAGAGGACTAGTTAGTTTAAAATACATATACATTTCATTTAGTTGGGGCAAAATGATGAAGATGCTTGTTTCTAGGTTTGGCCTAAGCTAACTTCTGTATTTCTTCTGATTTATGTTGTGTGATGCCACTCAAACTGAGAAGTCTTAAAATTTACAGGAAGTAGTGTGTACATGTGTATACATATATTTATATGTGTAATAGTGTCCCAAAAGTCCAAAGTATTTTGGGACACTCGGTTTAGTACATATGATGAATTTATCCCCAAAAATGCTGTGTGTGTATATATATTGTGTATATGTAGATACACAAACACAGGCACACACCTGCACGTGAAGCGATATGTCACTTACATGCGCGATACAATAATTACCTGTCACCAACACAAGCTTGGATGTCTCATCACATCTAGCCAAAGTCCAAACTTAGGTCTTCTCACCTCAGACCCAGTCCTCCTTCCCCTCGAATGAGCCTCATCTTTCGCAGGCTAGGGCGGTGACGGGGGCAGGGGAAGAAGCCTTCAGAACCTCAGGATTCGGGCCTGTTTCCTCCTCGGTAAAACAAGAGGTTTAGGACCAAAGGATTATTTCGGTCCTCCCCCTGCAGGCTCTAAATCCTAAGATCCTGAAAGGCTAAGGACGCACCTGGCCCGCCCGGACTCAGCCCAGTCAAACAATAAAGAAGAGCCCCTGGCGCCAGACTGGATCAAGAAGGTCCTCCCGTCAGGAGGATGCTACTGGCTCCAGGAACGGGATCTGCAGGGTCCCGGAAGCGCCTTGTGGGCGGGGCGGAACAGCTCATCGAGGGTCACGTGAGACATTACGCCAAGGGAAGGGCTCTTCCAGGACTCGCTCCCTCCTTACCACCCACTCTCTGCCCCTCCCGCCCGTTTCTCACATGACTCGGATCCCCAACGTTTGATTGGTCATCGTCGGGGGCACGTGGGCGGGGCGCGGCGGAGCGGGTTGGGTAGGGCGTGGGGGTGGGGATGGGGAAAGAGCTGGGGCGGGGGGCGGGGGGAGGGGCAGCGGGGGGTGGTTCGAAGCGGGGCCGTTGGCTCCAGACAAATAAACATGGAGTCCATCTTCCACGAGAAAGTAAGTGTCCAGGGATCGGTAGGGCGCTCTTCCCATCTTGGGCGGTGCGGCAGGAGAAAGGTGTCCCGGTTCTCTAGGGAAGCCGGGGCGGCCTCTCTTGCCATCTCCACCCTCCCGCCGGGGCCTACCTAACCTGGGGAGGGGGCACCTAGGCTGGGCAGCTGCTTCCTTCCGAGGGCGCCCACCCATTTGCCAGCCCAAGGACCCTCCCCGACCGCCGAGTGTCCGCTGCCGGCCTCCGAGGAGTCCGGGAAGGACCAGTGGGGCAGGGGTCTGAAGGGGAGGGGCGGAAGAAGTGACTTAGAAGGGGATGGGGTCATGTTTGTGGATGCATCGAGCCCCGAGCGTGCATTGGCTCAGCTCTTCCCTTGCTAGTTATTGTTTATTGTTATTACTGTAATTACAATTCGACTTTTCCTCCCCGCCCCAAGCTCCCGAGTCTGCTGCTGTCAGGATGGGAGACCTTGTAGAAAGCCCTCCTGCAGGGAAGTGATTCTTTAATTAATTCAATACTTCAGGTTCTGCCCCTCTTTGAACTGGAAGAGGCATGTAGCAGAAAGACTCCTGGACTTCGAATCGGGAGCTTTGGACTGAAGTGCAGGGTCTGGAAGTCCTTCCAAAGCCAGTCACACCCCACTCCAACCCTAGCTTCTTTGGGGATTTGCCCATCCTATCTTGAAGGCTTGTTTTTGAGGAAAGCATTTTTGAACACCTAGTAGGTGCCCTAGGACCCAATTCAAATACCACCTTCTCTGGTTCCTCTCCTTCCCCTGACCTTCCCCCTCAACCCTCAGATTGCACTTTGTATTTTACTTCTCTGAGGCATTTATCGTGTAATAAATAATCTGTGTCATCCCTGTTTGTATTGGTGTCTCTTATCTCCCTCCTGTATTGCAAGCCTGTTGAGAGGAAAAAAAAACCACCTAATTTCATTTAAAAACCTGTTATCACCTCCAGTGTCCTCTGCAGAGTAGTTGTTTAGTCAATATTTGTATTATTTTATGTCATTAAAAGCCACCAAGCCAGGAATCTTTTCTCTCCCCTCCATTGAAATGATTAGCCCAGAAGTGGTTTTGGTGTTGGGTGTGTGGACCACACACATATTCATCTTTGTAAGAAGTTAATCTCAGCTTCAGTTTCTCATTAGATAAATGCTACTCTTTAGCTGACATGAGATTGGACTGGGGCATCTGAAACCCTTAATTAGTTGCACAGGACTTTTGTACATGTGTTTTGTACCTGATTGTTTCTTCCTTTTGATTCTTAAATGACCCCTTGAAAATAAGGGCAATTAAAATGGTTGTGGTATGTGGAGAAACTTGTCTTCTCTCTGGGTGTGGGTGAAACCTTCCACGAACAGCTTTGGGCAAGTGTTGTTTTCTTATTTTATAGTAAATGCCAGTGTATAGAAGGGAAAACCGGCAGGATTAGTTTGGAAGAGCATAGTCTTTTATGTTATCCATTATATTATTTTGACATTATTTTGATGACTCAGTTGAAGGGGTTTTTTTTTTATACTTTAAATGGTCATTTCTTCATTTAAACAGTTTATTCACAGATACCAAATAAAAATCCACCAGTATTATAATGGATTTGTTATAATAAATCTGAAGTAGTTAATTTTTTTTAAAAAATAGAAAATTTTAGTTTCTGGAAGAATTTTCAGAAATTTTTAAAGAAGACTTTCCATTTTGATGATATCAGTGGTATAGATAGCCCTTGATTGGCATTATTGATTATTTATTTTGCTTGAGAAGGAAATGTAGTTGCCTGACAGACAGACATATAGTAAGACTTATGTATATTTCAATACTTCAAAAGATATATAATTCTATAGTTGTACATTCTCCTTCCATGATGCCATTTGTATACATTGGTATACAAACCATTCTATAAACTAAACTATAAACTACTAAACCATTCTTCTATACATTGGTAGCCTGTTTGCTGAGTTTCTAATATTCCAAAATTCACCAACATTCAAGTGATGGATGAGCCTCCACAAATAGTTCAGCATTTCCTTGTTCAGTAGACAGTCTATTTCTTCTACTCAAAATCTTTTTTGTTTTATTGGTACAATAAGAACTCAGTTTGGTTCCAGAGGACCTGCGTTTGAATCTTGCTTCTGCCATTTAGTACTTATATGACCTTGAGAAAGCCATAAAATCTCTTTGGGCTTCAGTTTCCTTATCTGTAAAATTAACAGGCTGGAAAAGTTACTTTCAAAGGCCTTCTGAAATAAATTTATCATCCTCTGTTCAGCCAATGCTTCCATTCAACTTCATGAATGGGATAGTCTTCATGAATATAGGGTTACCTCCATATTATGAGATATTCATTGGTAATAGGACTTTAGTGGCAGTTGCTTCTCTATAATCAGATGTGTCAAATTCTGGAATGCTGCAGAATCAGATAAATGTAATTGAGAAATTTTAACAAAATAAAAAGACAGTACAACACTGATAATATTACTATGCAGCCCCCACGGATTGTTTCTATTTGAGTCCAATACCACTGTAATACATGTCTTTAAAGTCTTATATGTATTTCTGGGTACTTCATTTTAGAATCCTTTAAATAATCTTTTACATGCTACTTCATGAAATTGCCCAATTATATTTTGGGAGGATGGAACCTGTAATTTCACTAGTGTAGAAAACTTCCTCTACCAATGAAGATTGTCACTTAGTCTGCAATTTATGGGCTTAGAACATTGCCAGGGGCACCGAGAAATTAAGTGACTTCCCCAGGGTCACTTCCCTAGGTCTGATTGTCAGAATCAGAACTTGAACCCCAGGTATGAGGTGACAAGGGCCTATATCAATGTGTTGCCTGTGTCAGAGGAGAGCAGGGAACATTTGTGAGATATGTGAAGGTAAAATTGATAGGAGTGGCAGCAGATTGGACTTGAGAAGTGAGAGAGGAAGGATTTGAGGATGACACCTAAACTTTGAGCCTGGCTGTCTGAAGGTCTTCCAGTTTGAGACCATTCAATAGGAGACGAAAGACTGAAAGTCAGGAGAAAGGTTAGGGTTGGCTAAGTAGATTTGAGAGAAGAGAGCATCAAGAAGAAAATGATCAGTGATGTCAGAGGCTACAGAGAGATAAAAAAGGGTGAGAGATAAGAAAGAGTCATTAGATTTGGTAGTTCAGGAACCATAACTAAAGGGGAAAGTTTTGATTGAGTAATGAAATTGGAAGACAGACTGTAGAGAGTTAAGAGAGTAAGAGCAAAGGAGTAGAGGTGTCCATTATGGAAGGCCTTCTCAAGAAGTTTAACTCCAAAAGGAAGGATAGATATGGAATCATAAGTAGCAGAGATGGAGGGATCAAGTAAAAGTTTTTTCAGATCAGATCAGGGAGATATGAGCTTATTTGTGGATATGGAGAAATTGAAAATCAGTGAGAAGGTAGGAATAATACAAGATGCATAAAATGTTACTAAAAAGTTACATGAGTGTGAATGATCTCAGACTATCTTGTCCTTGTTACCCAGTATTCTTCACCGATCATAAACGAATACATATTTAAGGAACAAAAACTCCATAAGGCATATTTTAGAAGTATGTAAGCACCTATATGTTTTATCCATCATTTCATTTTTCTTTGTCCTTTATTGATGTTTGAACTTCTTGTTTCTAGTATTAATTTCATCTAAAATTCATAGAGCACGAATGTGCTCTCCAGATTTCCAGAAATGACTTTCCAGCCTAGCTCTCATTGCCCTTCAGTTTCTCAGCCCTACTAATCACTGCCTCCACAAAAAAGATAATCCTTGAGTTTGAATTCCCATTCTCTTGCTTGTTGGTTATGTAGACTTAAGTCATTTTACCTCTCTACACCGCAGTTTCTCCATCTGTAATATGAGGATTAAACTAGGTGATTGCTAGGGTTCCTTCTAACTGCTATATTATTTGGTTCTTAGTGCTTTCTGTTCAGAGGCACAAATGAGTTTTGGGTAAATAAAGAGGTAGGCAAGAGAGGGGAAGCACAGAGCTGTGGAATTTAAGCCTCATAAAACATGGCTAGAGGAACACTTGGGAGAAAATTGTTAACTCCAAACCCTAATTGGAATAAGAGTTTTGAATGATCTTGCCTTCATTGTCAAATCATTAATTGTTGGCGTAACTCAGGACTTCGTATTACTTCACATTCCCTTTTGGTTTAAGTCACAGGGCAATCTTTGCAACCTCATTTATTTGGAAACTTGGAATTGAGTATTTCTGAATAACTGAGTTTTCACATTAGCTGACTGGTTATTTGCATATAACTTTAAAACGGAGTTCACATTTCCCTGCCTTCTCAAATAGTAAATAAATATCACTTATGCCAAGCTACAATGCAGTGATACCCTCAGAATTTGTTGAGATTTATAGATCTGTGCTCCCCTGTTCTTGAGTTCTTATCTCTTTTGGCCTAGTGCTTTCCCCCTACATTCTTCCATAAGCTGTTACCATTGCTCGGTAGCATCAGCATGCCTTTTGGGTAGCAGCCCTTGCCACAAAGTTGAACCTGCCTTAAATGACCTTTCTATGACCGCTAATACTCTTCCTGAACTCATTCCCCAATGGTTAGCATCATGATTTTTTTTTTTTTTGGTCATTTTATCTTTCCCTATTCCTTATGGCACTTAAACAAATTCTTAGTTCTTGCTGTAACCTCTGGTCCTTCTACCCATCATGCCATCATTTAGATTCAGTAGATCTGCCAGTATCTCTACCCTTCGGTTAACCAGTTGAAATCTGTACTCTATTCTCAAATCTCTTGCCTCCTTGACTTATAGTCATCAGATTGTGCCAAAACTCCTGCCTGAAATTACTCTCACCATCTGCTTTCTATGTGCCCCTGCATATGCTGCTGAATGGAGCTGGAGAAAATCAAGAAACCAGTGTTGATTGAGTCACTTCAAATTTATATTATTTAATCTCAACAAGGTCTCCATTCCAGCAAGGCAGTCCTTTTGTGCCTTCCTAACCAATTTCCTATCTCTTTTACCAAAGAGGTTATTCTCAACCTATTTGTCTCCTTTCATCCTCTCTGATAAGGAACTTGCATAATATCTTCAAAAAAGTTGAGGCCATTAAACAAAACCTCCTTCTTCCTCTCCTCTTAATTGTACATCATTCTGACATTTCTTCTACGATCTCCTGCTTCACTATAGGATGAAGAGGGGGCCTTTCTCCTTACCAAGAAAAACCTGTCTACATGCATGCATTCTTGATTCTAAACAGCAGATTGCTCCCTCTATCATTCCCACTTTTTCTCCAATCTAAAATCTCCCCTTATATATTCCTTCTCTGCAACTTACAAACCACCTTTGTTTCTCCCATCCTTAAAAAATCCTTCACTTGATCCTACCTGCCAGATAATCATTCTGTGTATCTTTTTACCCTTCTTGGCTAAGCCACTTGAGAAAACTATGCTAGGTGCCTCCACTTCATCTGCTTTTACTGTCTTCTAAACCTTCCACAGCCTGACTTTTCATTATGCAACTGAAACTACTTTCCATAGTCATCAATAATCTCTTAACTGTCAAAGCTGATCACCTTTTCCAGTTCCCATCATTCATTCTTCATCCCTCTCACTGTACTTAGACCATTGATCATCAACTCTTCCTGGTATCTGTAACTGTTCTCTCCTCTTTGTTCCTCCCTGTCTGATTATTCTTTGCTGGTTCCTGAACCCTCTTGTCTTCTCACTATATTAATATGCTTGTTGATCTCATCAGCTCTTCTGCTCAGTTATCACTGTACAAATGATTCCCACCTCTATATATCCAACATTTTGTTTGTCTTCTGAGCTTCATTCCTGCATCAGTTGTCTTTTGGACATCTTTAATTGGATGTCCTATAGGGATCTCAAATTCAGCATATTCAAAAACAACTCTTTCCAAAAAAAAAAATAATAATAATTCTTTCCCCCAAAAACTCATTCCTTTTTTTCAGACTTTTCTAGATAAGGATATCACTGTTTTTCCAGTCACCCAGATTCATGACTTCTACTCTTGACTCTTACTTACCTACCTTGACTCTTACTTACCTCACAAATTTGATCTGTGGGTGAATTTTATTGTTTCTGTCTCCACAGTCCCCTTTTCTCTACTTACATAGCAGTCATCTTAGTTCATGGCCTCCTTACCATTTGCCAGGCCATTGCAATAGTCAATCAACATTTATTAAATGCCTACTATGTGCCAGTTGGATTTTCCTAAAGCCTCTCTCTTCATGCTTCAATCCATTCTCCACTCAGCAACCAAAGTAATTTTCCTAAAGCACAGGGCTGACCTCCCCTCTCCAATAAATTCCAGAGGCTCTGTTACCTACAAGATCAGATACAATGACCTCTGTCATTTAAGGCCCTTCACAACCTGACCCTGTCCGGTCTTATACTTTACACTCCTCCATGCATTTTACACTCCAGCTTCACTGGGCTACTTACTGTTCCTTGAACACAATGTAACATTTCCTTACTCCATGTTTTTGCTCTGGATGTTCCTCTGGTCTAGAATGTTCTCCCTCTTTACTTCTACTTGGGGAGAATGAAGAGTCAAGGATGTGAACCTGAATGACTGGAATGATAGTGGTACCCTTGACTGTAATTGGAAAGTTCAGAATAGGAGGTGATTTTTAGGGAAAGGTAATGAGTTCCATTTTGGATGTGTTTATCTTGAGATACCTGTGGGTCATCCAGTTTAAGATGTCCAAAAGGGAGTTGGTGGTGACAGAATGGACCTCAGAAAAAAGAGAGGTAGATCTAGGAATAGGAATCAGGTGGCCTTTGAGGTTCCTTCCATTTCTAGATTTATGATCTTATTTTCAGCCAAATTCCTATATTGGAGTCCAAACTCTAGGAAGCTTAATATTCATTTTGATGAATAGTAGCCCTAGGAGAGAAGGCCAGGTGGTATAATGGAAAGAGTTCTAGACAGAGAGTGAAGAAACTTGAATTTTTAACTTGTTTTTGTAACTGTTTGGCCCACAATTTCTTCATCTGTAAAACTAACCTATTGGATTAAGTGATTTCCAGTCTGTTCTAGCTCTTCATTCTCTTCTGTATTTGTCTGAACTTGACATCAGGCAGGGCCTGGGAACCTAAATTGAGATGGCTTTAAACCAGTGAGAGCCCAAAGCCTAGGGTTATCTTCTACTCAAACCCTGGCTTATCAGACCTGCCCATATCTCCACAATGTACCCTAGTTCACAGAGAAGTCTGATCTTAGGAATTTGATAAAGCAGGGACCTTAGTTAGCATCATAACTTTAGATCTCTGCATAAGAACTCTTTTAGGCATCTTATAGAATAATGAACCAACCCTTTCATTTTATAGATGAGGAAACAGACTCATAGAGATTAAGTGACTTCTCCAAGGTCACACAGCTTGTTAGTGCCTGAGGCCTTTCTAATTCTTTATAAGTTCGTTGAGAAACTCCTCTTAAGGGAATTTCGAAGTTACATAGCTAGAAGACTGTATTTGACCTCCCATATTTTTCTCTGCTTTATCAGTTCTTTGAGAGTTAAAAATTGGTATATAAAGTGGCATTTTGTGAGATGGAGTAAGGAAGGACATTGTACCTTGACAAAACAAATTATTGGAAATCAGGACGCCTGAAATTTATATCCATGTGAGAAACTAAAAATTAGTATTTGTAAAGTTCATAATGGAACACTCATAGAATAATATGTGCTGCATTAGATAACACTATGATGTTTATTTTGTGACATTTTCAAATTTTATTACTTTGTAGCTAACTAGTTGATTAGACAGCGATTGCTTTGCTAACTGTTAAATTGTAACCTAAGTTTAAACAAACTAGTTTAAGTGTAGCATCTGAGCCTCTCTTGTTTCGTAGCTAAAGAGGTTGTGGGTTCAATGTATCAAAGACAAAACTGCTAAATGCCTCTTCAAAGAAAACTGCTATACAAAGATATTTAACAAATGATAATCAAATCTTTTCTTTTGAATTATTAGCAAGAAGGCTCACTCTGTGCTCAGCATTGCCTGAATAATCTCTTGCAAGGGGAATATTTTAGCCCTGTGGAATTATCCTCAATTGCTCATCAGCTAGATGAAGAAGAAAGGATGAGGATGGCAGAGGGAGGAGTCACTAGTGAAGACTATCGAACATTTTTACAGGTAACAATATTTAGGTCTCTAGCCCATTTGCGCCCTTTCCCCATGAATTGTAGTTTGAATACATCTTTTAAAAAATTACCCATTTTCTAGGGATTATTACATTTAATGATTGATTTGTTGAATAACTGATGTTTTGAAAGAATGGACTAATTTCAGGAATTTGGCCTGTTAATTATAACTATTAGCTGAACTTGTAAACTGGTGATTTTTGATTATGTATCCAAATAACAGTTTCTTCTCTTATCCTTTCATCTGTCAAAATCCAACAGCAGCCTTCAGGAAATATGGATGACAGTGGTTTCTTCTCTATTCAAGTAAGCATTACTAATATTGTGCATTGCTTTTCAGAATGTTCATTTTTAGTCTTTACAGTAATATAGATATTCCTAAAGTTTTTCCATCAGGTTGACCTTAGGATTAGTCAGCAATACTTAAAGGAAGCTACATAATTCTCACATAATTTTTTCAGAATTTGAACACTTTTAATGCTTTTTAAAGTAGAGTTATTTAATTTTCAATTAACTTTTAATAATGGTTCTACTAACCAAAAAAATGTTTCAAACTTATTACCTCTTGGGTTAATTTTTGCCAGTCACTGCAAAAATCAGCTACTATTTGTCTTTAAATCCGTAAAAATTTGATCCTTTGGTGATGCTCTGTGGCTTTTGCTTTTCTTTACTTATGGCTCTCTCCAGGGTCCTTGGGATGGGTAGGTGTGTATGGGCGAGTGGGTGTGTGTACATGTGTTTGTGGGATGCTGTCTATTTTGTATGAGTTTTTTCTTTTGTTTCTCACAGGGTCCTTTATGTGGTGTGTACAAAGTTACCTCTCAGTTCTTTGAGGGGCCAATTTCTGCCTATATCTTTCTTCATATTCTCCCTTTGTGCACCTTCCTGGCCTCATCATTCAATTGCATTTCCTACCACTGCTTAATTGTGCTACTGTTGTAGGTAATGGCTACTGCTGGAGGCAGGATACGGGACTAGATGGATCAATGGTCTGATCCGGTATGGCAATTCCTATGTTCCTAATTGTGCTGCACTGCTCTTGATGCTAATTCAAGTTTGCCTGCTACATTGTGTCGCCCTTCCCTTTTTTTTTCCTATGCCACTGCTTGGCTCACTTGCTACTTTGTTAACTAGCTTGGTGGGGTGGAGGGTGAATATTCAGATTTAACTCCCTCTTCTTCCAAACAGCTTTAAATAATCAGCGTCAAGAGGTTTGATTCCTTCTATAAACCATAAACCCATGATCACATAAGTTTGAAATGCATAAGACCTGCATTTTATATCCCTAGAGTAGAACCTTCTTTGAGAGACATTTAATTATATCCTCACTAACTCTGGTAGTGAGTTTCATGTTAATTTTCTAAAGTAGCCCCAACAGCAGCCATATTCCAAACTTATACATTTAGACTTATGTTGTAGATTAGTTCTAAGACTAGAGTAAGACTGTGATAGCATATGCATCTGAATATTTGAGGCTGTGTTTTATCTAGGGGTTGTGTGGTACTATGGGAACTTTTCAGCAGGAAAGCTAGTTTTGATATTCAATTTTTTTTCAATGCTCTGTTTGTTGTGTGTTGTATGTAGATTTGTAAAAGTTGGATTTTGACTGTTGCCATCCTCAAGGTTTCCAGTTAATAGCAGTTTAAACAAAAATAATAGCTTTGTGGGGGAAATGTGTGTAATTGTTCATAGAGGCTAAAGTGGAAGCATTGCTTAAATTTGGAGTTGAATGGCTTATCTCATGAAAAGTTGCTATTTTTTAACAGGTTATAAGCAATGCGTTGAAAGTTTGGGGTTTAGAGCTAATCCTCTTCAACAGCCCAGAGTATCAGAGGCTCAGGATCGATCCTATGTAAGACTTTCTTTTTAGCACCCTGCTTTCATTTTTACACACACAAAAGATGCAAAAAATAACAATAATAATAACAACAATAATTTCTCAAAGTGTGTTTTAATTTTTAAGAGAAATATGCATTAAACTCTTTTATTATGATGTTACCTTGTTTTGTTTCCCTCAGCCTTTCCTTTTTCATCTTTTTGGGATTTATGTGAACATATGTCCTCTGAGCCTTCATGACATCTCAGTATCTGTGGCAGTACAGTGCTTATTCTTGAATGGTATGTGATGCCATACATTAGCATGACATCACTCACTTTTCTGCATATATACCACTAAACTTTGTAAAACTTTTAAAATATTATTATTAACCACAAAACCTGGACAGGGTAATAGATTGCCACAGTTGTACAAAAATATGGTAATTTTGAAATAGTCACAGTAGACAAGCTAAAATTAATATAAACTCAATCGCTTGAACTTATATGTTGTGTTTTATTTTTCTAGAAATGAAAGATCATTTATATGCAACTATAAGGAACATTGGTTTACAGTTCGAAAATTAGGAAAACAGGTGATTCCTTTTCTTTCACTTGTACCATGCCCATTTCCTTATTTTAGCATCCCATTTAGAATTTAGAGAATAGTTCCATTAATGACATTGTGTTTATTTTTGTATTCCATGGCATCAATCCAAAGTATACAGACATATGGTTACATTAAGAATATAATTATTTTGTGATCACTTAGTTTTTAGATGGAATATAGAATCAAATAACTTGAGTGATAGAGATAAAGCTTAGAGTACATTGGTAGGCCAATACTTGCTTAATGCTATCTTAATCTTAGTTGAACCAATAGTGTAGTCTTGACCTCATTTTATAAATAAGAAAACCAAGGATTGCCCAGTATGTCCAGGTAGCAAATAGAAAGGCTGGGTTTCAAGTCACCCCAGGTTCTCTGGTGCTAAATTCTGCATTCTTTCTGTTGTACCTTGCTGTATCCCAATTTTGACACCCTTTTTCTGCTTACTTAGCAGGCCCAACTATTACATGTAAAATTAGGTTTCTATTGTAAGGATACAAGATTATGTAGCCTAGGAAAGATCATCTACCTTGACATCTTTGGAATGTGTAGTCACTTGTTGGAACTCTTCTTAGGAAGAGGGGTTTTTGGTAATAATATAAATAATCTTGCCACTAAGTAGAAGTTAACGTATGTGGAATACCAATTAACCAAGAAACTGTGTTACCCCTAACAGAGCTCTTTTGAATTAGTCCTAAAAATGGGATTTCTGGGGAATCCTTCTTTCTGAAAACCATTTTATTATCTTTTACATGTCTTCATTTTTTTCTTTTGTATAGAGTTTCAGCCAGAAGTTATGTGTTTTTAAAGTGCATAAGCTATAAAGCACAGGTACCAGTTATTGAAACTTTACTAGAAATAAGCTACTTTAGTACCTCAAACTAAGTCATGGAAACACAAATCATTTAGATGCATGAAAACAATCTACTCTTTGGTAGTAAGAGTTAGTAAATTATTCTCCGATATAAATATAAGTAATTGGAAAAATAACTCTGATATAGCTCTAAATTCATTATAGTTATAGCTATGTTTGACTACTAAAAGAAAATTTAAGCCCACTTCATAATCCAACAAAATCCCAATAGTATTTTAGAGGAGACTTTTGCAAAAAGTACATAAATGTCTTCATTTCTAAAAGTCTCTGGGTTCTTAATAAACAACACTTTAAAGCCACATAAAAGCTTTATTTCAATGTTCTTTAAGACCATGCTGATGGATACTTTGCCCCCAGTAAGCTAGTCAGCCTACTTATTTTATCACTACAAAATTTTGCACTATATGTTTGTTCTGAAATGTTTTGTAAATTTTAAACAAAATTGAGTTTTTGCATACATTGAATTATTCTGATCTTTGTCACATGGAATAAGAAATACTGGTTTATTGTTTTTGTATGATAGCTTAAATTCATGGCAAGCTTCTAGAGTGTATTAGTTTGTAAATACTTTTAGAAAAGAAAGCAATGATAGACTTAGTCGAAGTGACTTCATGTCAGTTTCTTTTTTTTTTTTTTAAAGCAATTGGGGTTAAGTAACTTGCTCAAGGTTACACAGCTAGTCATTATTTATGTGTTGGTGCTCATTTTCTGAGGCCGGATTCGATCCTGGCTCATCCCAACTCTGAGGGCGGTGCTCTTACTGCGCCACCTAGCCTCCCCTATGTCAGTTTCTTTTTGACGAAGGTACAGAATATGCATTAGAAGGGCCCTGAAGAGACCCTTACCTGAACAAGAATTCCATCTAAAATATCCCTGGGACAAACTCATATCTCTCCCATGCTTGAAAACCTGTGGGAGCCCCCACTTTCTGAGATAGCCCATTGTACTTTTTAATAGCTCTAATTATTAGGAAGTTTTTCCTTACATTAAGCCTAAATCTCCCTCTCTTCAGTATATAGCCATTGCTTCCAGTTCTGTTCTCAGGGGCCAAATGTAACAATTCTAATCCTTCTGACTCATGACAGCCCCTCAAATACTTAAAAAGAGTTATCATGATCCACTTCTTCCCCTAAGTACTCTCTTTTCCAAGTGGGAATCACTAGTTCCCTCAACCAAGTCTCATAATGGAATACTCAGAGATCTTTACTATCTTGTTTGCTGTCCTTTGGACCCTCTCTTAATGTCTTTTCTGAAGTATCAATCAACCAGAAAACATTTAAGTACCTTCTATGTGCCAGGTACATATAATACATAGAACTAAAGACCATATGCCAGATATGGTCCTATCAGGGTAGAGTATACCAGGACTAACATCTTTCCTTTTCTAGACACTATACCTTCTCTTAATGTAGCCTCAGATTGCATTAGCATTTTAGCTCCCTTTTCACACTATTGATTCATACTGAACTCATGGTTCTTCAGAACTCCTCTGAAAAAAATAAAATAAAAAATCAAGATATATAGCATCTCCCTGATTTACTAGTCTCTCCTGTTATATAAGGTTAATCAGACCTGACCTGTACTTGTTGAAGCCTTACTAACTCTTGTTATAACTGCTTCCTCTTCTCAATCCTTACTATCTCTTTAATGATAATTCTAGAATTTTTCCAAGATTCAGTTAGACTTATAAGCCCTATAATTTACATATCTTACTCTTTTACTTTGTGAAAATTAGAACAGTGTTTGACCTTTTCCAGGATGGACACCTTTCCTGTTCTCCATTATCTTTTAGAAATCACTGAAAATGGCTCAGCAGTCACACAACTGCTTCTCAGTTCTTTCAGCTCTTTCAGTGCCTTACGAGGCAGTTTTTCTGTATCAGGTGGCTCAAGCTTATCAAAAATGGCTAAGGTGCTCTCTTATTATTTCCCTGGCTCATTATTCAACTGATTATTGTCTGTTTTTCTTCTTTCTTTTCCTATCCAAAGATTATTTTCCTTGGCAAAACAAAGCAAAAACTTTGAGTTGAGTATTTCTACCTTCTATCATTTAATATTATCCCATGTAGCCTGAGTAATAGTCCTGTCTCTTCTTAGATTTTTATTTTTCCCGGTGTGGTCAAAACAAACAAAAACCTTTGCCCTTCTTATCTTCTTCTGAGCTTTAGCAGTCCTGACATTCTTATGGGACTGTCTTGCAGGTTAAAATTGATACATCAAGAGAATATAATAGATCGACCCTGCACAACCTGCAGCCTGCCAAAGGATGTTTTCCTCTACATTTTTCATGAGTCACCCGAAATCTTTGTGTGTCTGTGGGCCAAAGGTCGTTCAGGCCTGCAATAGATGTAGTATATATAGATTTTACCTAGTTATTTAGCAAAGTCTCATGGTATCCTATGGACAAGTATAATGAATCAGAGCGCTGTATAGTTAGGAAGGCATAAGTTTGTATCCTGACTTCAGACACTAACTCTGTGACCCTAGGAAGTCAATTAAGCTTTCTAGGTCTGTTTCTTCACCTGGAAATGAGGATCAAACAAATTTGTGTAAAGTTCTTTACAAACCTTAAAGCCTAGGGGCAGCTAGGTGGCGCAGTGAGTAGAGTGTCAGCCCTGGAGTCAGAAGGACCTGAGTTCGGATCCAGCCTCAGACACTTAATGCACACACAAACAAAAACCTAGCCGTGTGACCTTGGGCAAGTTACTTAACCCCAATTGCCCTCCAAAAAGCAAAAACAAAAACAAAAACAAAAAACATATTAAAGCCTAAAAGGGAACATAGAATTATAGATTTGAAGTTCCAACATGCCCCCTTGTTTTAAAAATAAGGAAACTGAGACTAGTTTCAACTACATGACTTATTAAGAGTTCATGTGAAAAAACATTTGGTTTAGGTAGATTGCTAGTTCAATATTAAGTCAGAAGTGTGACATTGCAAACAAAAAAAGCTAATACACAGTCTCAGGATACATGAATTAAAACATAGTGTTCAGAACAAGGGAGGCTAGGATGACTTTTTAAGGGGCCTTCCAATTCTGAGAACCTGATTCTGTGGCCCAACTAGCTCAATATTTATTTAGAATTGATACAATAAACCAATTGACTCTTCTTTCCACCATAGTATTCATCACTTGAAGATAATGCTTTTAGAGACTAAGACATACTCCAGGAGAAATAGTGTTTCATGGGCAGTGGCACGTGAAAATTTTGATCTCTTAATGATTCCTTTGCCCCACATTGAAGGTTACTAAAAGTCATACTTTGTGATCATTGTTAAATTTCAGCCAGACTTACTATTTCTGTCATCTTTGCCAAGTTGCCTAGGTTGTTGTGATTTCCTTCTGTTTACACCTTTGTATAATAGAAGTATCAGTCTAGACTCTTAAGAACTAAGTTCAGATTGGACTATTTTCTATCAAATTGCAATGGAGTAAATTTTATTAGGACCTATCCCCACCCCTTTTAAAAAATGATGATAGTAACACAGGAATATGCCTTTTTTTTTTCAGTTTTCTTTAATTACAGTCTTCTTGAATTTTTTGTAGTCTCTATTTGAAATTATTTTAGGCATTTAGAAATTCCTAATTAATTTCTAGAGGGAATGTGTTCTTTACAAATACAAAATTGTTAAAATTTGTATTGCATGCTAATATATTCTCACAATTTTTTTTCCAGTGGTTTAACCTAAACTCTCTCTTGACGGGTCCAGAATTAATATCAGATACTTACCTTGCACTTTTCTTGGCTCAGTTACAACAGGAAGGTAAGAAAAACTAAGAATTTTCAATGGAGTATTTATCAAATTTTATGCATGGCTATCAGATATTTGGGTTTGTGGGTAAAATTATTGGTGCCACAACTAATCAGTACTAGAACCAAAACCCTCAAACTGAACTCAAACCCAATACCATAAATTTAGATACTAAGAAGGGTTTATTGAGTTTGCCAGCAAGGGAGCCCCATCCATGCAGAGATTCCCTGAAGGAACAGAATGATAAAGCTTATATAGGCTTCAGTGTAGACAGGAGATGAATTTAGTATAGGGTACCTCAAGATATAACAGGGCTGTTGCTGGGAGAGGTTTACAGGGTAGGAATAGGGAAGGTGGTATCCTTTGATTACATAGGGCCTATTGCTAGGGACTAGTAACAGAAAAGGTGCTTTTTCAGGTTAGCTATCTCTTGTAACTCTGGCCTAATAGATAGAACTGTTCTTGCTGTTTCAGCAGTAAGAAAGGTCACAGACAAGTTGGGGGTTGCAATACAGACAGAATCAGGGCAAGATAGAAGAACTGCAGATAAAATCAAGTTGCTTTAGCTTTCTCTGCTGCCTATAGGTTTCAGCTATTCATGTTACTTTTTATGAGAAAGGTAGTAAAATATTTTATATTCTGATCTTTATATTAAAATATATGACTTTTTTACTTTAGTTATAGCTCTTATTCTAAAATACTTTGGATATTTAGCTATCTATAATAGTTCTTGTATTTATTTTTCTTCAGGTTATTCCATATTTGTTGTTAAGGGTGACCTACCAGACTGTGAAGCTGACCAGCTCCTGCAGATGATTCGGGTACAACAAATGCATAGACCAAAACTCATTGGAGAAGAATTAGCTCACCTAAAAGATCAAAGGTAAGGAACCATGTTGTTTAAATAAGAATTTTGCCATATTAAGTAGATTTAGTTTTAAATAGATTGGTTTATAGTCACTAGACAACTTATGACCTTTTATGACAATTATAACAATTATGAGCTGTCCTTAGATAAACGTAGGGTAGCATTTGTGCTAATACAGTGTCCTTGTAAAAATTATGTCCAGTGACTTATAGAAGTACACTGATTCTATGCTAATAATGACATTAATATTTTGGTAAAATGTATTTGTTTAAAAATAGAGTGGTTTTTAGAGTTGCCAAATATTTTATGCTTCCTACTTTGTAGTATAGTTTAAGTCCTGGTACTGGTAAGTTCCCCTTGTCACTTTTATATTATTTCTCTTGAGACTTTTGACTTTTTGTGTTTCTCCAGATGAATTTCTTTTTTTTTTTTTTTTTGCTCTCTAAGGTAATCTTTTGATAATTTGATTTGTTTTGTATTAAATAAGTAAAATGACAGTATTGCCATTTTTATTACGTTGGCAGTCATAAGCCATTAATTTTTTTTTTTTTTTTTTGCTTTTTGCAGTGGGGAAGGCAGGGCAATTGGGGTTAACTGATTTGCCCAAGGTCACACAGCTAGTAAGTGTTAAGTATCTGAGGTCAGATTTGAGCTTGGGTCCTCCTTACTCCAGAGCCAGTGCTCTATTCACTGTGCTGCCTAGCTGCCCCACCATTAATATTTCTGCAATTATTTATTGGAGATAGTTTACTTCTTCTGTCTTTATTTCTGTAAAAAGTACTTTGTAGTTATATTGATATGGTTCCAGTTTATATCTTGGTAGATAGACTCCCAAATATTTCAAATATTCTTTAGTCATTTTGAGTAAAATTTCTCTTGTCACCTTGTTCCAAGTTTTGTTAGAAATATACAAAAATGTGGGCATACATGTATTTTATATCCTACAAGTTAGCTAAAATTAGTTTTAATTTTTTAATCAACTCTTTTGGGTTCTCTGTATAGGTCATCACCTTATCATATGGAAAAAAAATTAGTTTTGTTTCTCCTTTTCTTATGCTTAATACCTTAATTTTCTCCTCTTGTTATATTGCTATAACAAGCATTTTTAGAACTTTATTGAATAATAGTGGTAAATACTGGACATTCTCTCTTTCTCTCCAATCTGTTTGGAAAGGACTGTAATGTTTCTACAGTTCACATAATGTTGCCTTGGTTTTAGATAAATACTGATATGTATATAAAGGAAAAATACATTTAGTCCTGCGCTTTCTAGCGTTTTTAGCAGAAATGAGTGTTAAATTTTGTCTCAAAAGATTTTTTCAACATCTCGTTATCATGATGTTTTTTATTTTTGTTGTTAATATGCCCCATTATGTTTATAATTTTCTTTATGTTAAGACAGTCCTTCATTCCTTATATCAATCCAACCTAGTTATAGTGTATAATCTTAATATTTTGGTGTAGCCTCTTTATAGTATTTTAATATTTTGGAGCAGTATTCATTAAGGATATTGGGTGCTTGTCAAATTTTTTTAGTTGTTGATATTTCTGTACATGTTTCCCATTGCATAATTAGACCTTACTAAGTAGAAAATGGAATTTCTTAAGTTTTTAATTAAATAAAAGCTTTTTATAGCATTTTTTTTCATAGCAGAACCCAAAGAGAATAATTTTTCAAAATTCAGAATTAGGTGACTGAATTTTTATGTTTTCCAGAGTACAGAAAACAGATCTAGAGCAGTCTTTAGAAGTAAGTCATTCATATGATGGAACAGGAATGTTAGATGAAGATGAAGAGAATCTACAAAGAGCTCTAGCACTAAGTCGACAGGAAATTGATATGGAAGATGAAGAAGCAGATCTGCGTAGAGCAATTCGACTTAGTATGCAAGGTACCAATTTGCATATACGTTGTTTCTCTTTCAGAAATCTTTCTGCTTAAGAAGTATAGCATGGGTTTAAGTTGTTTAATTTTGATGCCATTGTGCATTATTTCCTGCCATTTCTGACTTTTCAAAATATACCTTAATATTCATGTATAGATTATTCTCCACAACTAATTCAGTTATTCCTGTGTGTTCAGATTAGTTTTATATCTGTCTGGTAGGATTGTGAGACCTCATACTCGAAGCTTTTCCAGTTTGGTGGAAAGAGCTTGAATTCTGCTAGCATAATCTTCAAGTACCCAAACTTGCCTTTTCGTTTTGTTGAGGCATCAAAGTAAGCCTTATAATAGAGTACTAGCCTATGGTCCAAGTACCAGCTAAGCTAAATTGGGAGAAATACTTTATAAGAAAATAGATCATCAGGTAATGAATTATTTTGGCCATAGCAGTTCATGAAGCTAGTCTATTAAGGCATGGAAGGGGTTGCTATCTAAGTCGGTAGAATAAGAATTCACACTGATAGATCTTTTGAAATATGTAAGTAATGATTATGCTCTGTTGGCTATAGTGCTTTGTTTAGTGGAATTGTTCTAATAGATGCAGTATCTAATGTGGACCAGTGTGGGCCAGTCAGCTTTGATCAATTTGGTGGTTATAACTATTGAACTGTTTTCCAAATGTTTGTCTGTGTCCACAAGGGAGACTTTGATCCTATTGGACAATAATTCAACACTCTTCTGGCTTAATGGTATCTGATACTTCCATTATTTGACACTATGTCATGAAAAGTATATTTCCTTTTAATGTTTGACTATTTCTATTGATGTCCAAATTGACAGAAGCAACAAAAAATAATTTGTTTTGTTTTTTGGAGGGGAGAAGGCAAGGTAATTGGGGTTAAGTGACTTTCCCAAGGTCACAAGCTAATAAGTGTGTCAAGTATCTGAGGGCGGTTTTAAACTCAGGTCCTCCTGACTCCAGGGCCAGTGCTATATTCACTGTGCCACCTACCTGCCACAACAAAAAATAATTTGAACAGTCAGGAGTTTACCCCATGGGGATCTGCTTTGAGTAGTTGCTAGGAAGGTATTAAGTCTAAAACTGGGGACTGCCTATAAATACACACACATACACAGACACTCACAAATATGTGCACACATATACATGTATACGTGCATATACATAAATACATAGGTCCATATAAGTATACACACACATATACTGTTTTGTTACAGATCTTTCTACTCTCATCCTAGTTGTTGAGTTCTTACCATGTATATAATTAGCTGTGTAATGAGGGTAAAAAAGTTTGGTTCTTATTAACATTAGTTGGATTTAAATTAGATTATTTGTAAAAAATAAATAAACAGTTTAAAAACTTGGTGTACTTATTTTAGCTTAAATACAACTTTGTTTTCATTATTGAATGGAAAAGTAAATTTTTAAAAAATTTTAGGTGACTCCAGAAATAATATTTCAGAAGATATTCCACAGACATCAGGTACAAATTCACCAACATCTCTTACTTCAGAAGAACTACGAAAGAGAAGAGAAGCCTACTTTGAAAAGTAAAGTAGTTGATACTGAATTAAAACTGCATGTTTAAAATTTGTTTTGTGATTTTTGTAATGTGCCTATTTGTAAATGTTAAATTTTGACATACAAACAAGAAGTAAAAATATTTTCACTTAAGAATTCCTCTAGTTTGCATGGTAAAGACTGACATCTCAAAATGTAGCCGTTCATATATACATATATACATGCAAGCAAGCTTGTATATAAGTATATTTCCTTATTTCTGTGTATTGGATTCTGCTTTCTCATTGGTCTCTCATAAAGTCAAAAGTGTTCCTTTGGGAAAAGTTTTTTTTTTCCCTCAAGATAAAATAAAATTGTAGAGATAAATGAAGAAAATATTTTTAGATCACATTATTTAAAGAGAAAATGAAATAGTAAGATCAAGCATATTGCCTGTCTCTCTCTTAGATCCTACTTCTTATTGGCTGCCTGACAACAAGCAGACTTTTTAATTTTATAAAAAGCTCTGAAAATTCTTACCTTGAATGATAAGCAACAAAGGTGGAAATTCCAACAGGGTAATAGGCACCATCCTGGTAGTGGCAAATTACAACACTTTTTTTGGGTAAGAAACAGGAAAACTTCTGAGAAAACAAAAAGTAAATATTTATAGAGGAGATAGTTACTCAAAGTTCAATTCTGGATCCAGTTTATTTACTGTAGCCCCTCTTCCTAGCTTAACACACAGAATTATTGCATATTGATATAATTATTGCTTCAACTATTCATCTTCTTATAACCTTCCTTGATTATAGCTTCATTATTATACTAAGTAGACCTGCCTATTTCACGTATCTTAATTCCAAATAAGAAATCTCCATTATCTTTGATTCTCTGACTTTCTCTTTGGAGGGCAATTGGGGTTAAGTAACTTGCCCAAGGTCACACTGCTAGGTTTTTGTTTGTGTGGATTAAGTGTCTGAGGCCAGATCCGAACTCAGGTCCTTCTGACTCCAGGGCCGGCGCTCTACTCACTGCGCCACTTAGCCGCCCCCTATTCTCTGACTTTCAAAAAAAATAGTACTTCCAAGTCATCACAGAGGACTATCCTCACTTCATATTGAAGGTTATTGCCCTATTTTGGAAAAGGTTAGCCATCAACAATAGATACAATGGTGGTATTGATCCTCAGTCATTCTCCTCCTTAAATTTAAATCATCTGTCTTAGATCAGATTTGTTATTAAATATATAACTTTGCTAAGTTTGAAATACTTCAGATATGGTTATAGTATATTGGCCAATATTTGTATTAACTTCTAAAATTGTCCCCTTTTCCAGCAGCCCATTGTCATGTAAATTTGTTGAATGTTCTAACTTCATATCTTAAAAGTTAAAAAGTTTCTAATAGATATCATAAAAAATTCTCTAACTCAGGATTTAGTGGTGGAACCTGACCCATTTAATTTTTTCTAGCCCATGGATAAATAATTCTGAAAACGAACTTATGTGATGCTAACAATTTTAACTTTTTAAAAAATAGGATTTTACTCACATACCCTCTATCATCATTATAAAGAAAGTGAGTAGTATATTGGTATTTTCATTGGCATGGCAGCAGACAGCTAATTCACTTCTTTTGTTTGCTCCTTGTATATGTTTTCCACTATTAATACATTTTTGTGGGAGAATTGCCTGTGATAGAAAAGTTGTTCTGTGATCCTGCTCTAAATGTTAAATTTTTACTTGTGTGCAGTGGTGAATACTCCCATACGTAGACCTCTAACTTTTTATAACATTTTTTACTTCACATTACCTCTTTTGCCAAAGTGAAACTAAGTAATCCATAAGATGTGTTTGCACTGGGAGGATGGTAGTAAGGGTGGGGGTGGGGTAAGTATATTCTAAGAAAAAGAAACATTCTTGAAGAGCAAAAAGTTATTTTTTTAGTAAATGAGCTTTTAAAAACTTTTATTCAGCAGTGCTGGAAAGTGAATAATACACGGAGATATCAATTATTTGAGTCCATCCACTGGAACTTTCTCTGATTCTTCAGCCCCCTTGAAAAACTTACTGAGGGCAAGTGACTATATGTGTGACCCATATGGTGCTAATACAACTGAGGACAGAATATGCTGACTAAATAACATTTTGATAAAACTACTAACGAACCTTAGAAAGCTATAAAAAAATTATTTCTGATACCTTCCTGTACAAATCTTGATTTTCATTAGAATTATTGTAGAAGTATCTGAGTGTAAAGAATTTAAAACAGTGAATGTATCTTTGCTTTGTGAACCTAAAAATTTAATGACATTTGTACATTTGATCACTATTTTCATATTTGGATAGTGTCCTATGAATGACAACCTATGGCTCAGGCACTTTTAAGACAATTTATTAGCTCTTTGAGTACTCTTAAATGAGATATTTTGAATGTGGTTAAAATTGAATGATAGCATATTGGTGACCCAAAAGTTAATACATCTTTCAAAATATCTAAGTAACTTAAAAATATCGTTGTTTCAGGAGTTTCTGACAAAATAGGAATGAAGTTCAAAATTATCTTAATTTAATTAGTCTCTAAAATCTAGAATAACATAAAGAAACAAAAACTAAAGTAAAAAATTATGACATGGTAACAGGTAAGCCAAATCTGGATGCATATATCTATTTTCTGAGTATAAATATAAGATAATCAAGTATAACCACAACATTATGAAAATAACACACAAAGTATTGAAGATAGTCACTTAATACTTTTTGCCATTTGATTTACTTTGTGTGTAAATAATCAATAAAAAAAGCTTTAAGCGTATATTTTGTTTCAGCCATCATTTACCGAAATGGTTACAAATGTCCTTAAATCTCTATAACTTATTGAACAATCAATACTTAAACCACAACCGTTTGCCCCTTTACCCTAACACTAAAGATAAGGCTTCGAATAGGGTAGATGTTTTTAAAGAATCTCCTCAAAACTTTTATAACTGTTTTCGAGTTGCATTAAAAAAATTATGCATTAAAAGGGTATGTAATACTTTAAATTTTGTCATACCGTAAATGAAATGATAGATCCAGAAGCCATTAAGAGAGAGCTTATTGTTTGAAGGTAGGTCATTTGATCTTGGAGGAGGGCCTATGTATGGAAATATGACTATTTCATTGTATACTTAATGAGGCCTCTTTTTCTGGGACCTTAGATACTCAGTGGTCATTTTATATATTTGTCTCAAGGGCAGATATTTAGAATGGGGAGACAAATTGTTCCACTTCCATGAATTTTTTAGATAACTCAAGCATATCCTCTTTATCAGTGGAAATTTTTTTAAAAGTTAGATGTTTAGAAAAATTTATAAAATCTACTACCAACATTTTCGTCTTTTAAAATAGAATATAATTTAGTGTTTTCTTTCAGAATTACAGCAGTCATTGCTAAATTGATAACTCTTGAGGTGTGTAGATTATCATCATCATCATCATCATTATTTTGCTCTTGCCCTAATAGCTTTAGTACATGGACTTTGCAATATCTATTTTGAGCACTCATTAGTGTATTAAGACTTCCTCATTTGGGGAAGGGGAAGTTCCACATAATTAAGGTTCCTCAATGAGTTATCTCCTGATAACTCAAGTGTCAATGTCACTGAACTAATTGTATCTTGTTACATTTCCTTCATACTGCTACATGTAATCTATTTTCTGTTCAAAGATTGCTTAGCAATGATTAAATAACTAGGATTATGTGTTCTAGAAACACAGAAATTATTTTTGCTTTGTTATCAGTTGAATTGAGAATCTACTTTTCCAAATCTTGCATGTTGCTAATGTAAGCAACATATGCTCAGTTTGCATATGTTAGCTTTTTACATTGTTCTTATTAAAAAAGTTTCCTGATTTTTTATTTTTAAAACCATAGCTTCTAAGATTTTATATTCTAAAAGTGCAGTTTTAATAGTATAATGCATGTGGATGGCCAGAAGTTTTTCTTAATAGTTTTTATTTTTTATGTACTTTAATTTACATTTTGTAAAATATACAGATATGCCTTACTTTATGCATTAGATGGTCTGAAATTACCTTCCTTGATCATAATCTCCTGTCTTTCCATCTCTCCCTTACTCTGTCATCCATTATTTGTCTTCATTGTAACATTCCTCCCAGGTCTCTTAAGCCATTATCCCTTGTCTGACATTAGTTTCCTCTTACTATATCCTTTACATTATGGTTAACCAGCTTAATTATATACTAAGTTATATTCTTAAATCCTGTATCTTCTTTTCCTACCACTGTTCTCTAATCCTGCGAATCCTCAACCCTCATTCCATAGCCCCATCCCTCCAAACATCTACCTTCTCTACTTCTTCTGAATACCTCTGGAAATAGCCATATAACAGAACTGATTAGGTCCTTACTTTTGCACTGAAATATTTTAAATTCTTTTATTCTTCCCTAGTTGACTATCATATATCCCAGATAGCTGTTCCTAACCTTATTTTGAAGACTCCCAAGACATCCCCACCCCAACAGGTCTTGTAATCTCCAATTTTCTTGAGAAAACTCAGACCATCCATCTTGACCTCTTTTATCCACAGCTTAAAACCTCTATATTTTCACCTGTTCTCTCCTCTCCTATGGTCTGAGGAAGAAGTGACCTTTCTTATCAAGGCTAACCCTTTTATATTATCCTTCATCGCAACCCCTCCTGTCTCTCCCACTAGCTTACGTAGTCAAATCATTCATTCCCCCTCTCTCTCATTTTCAGTCTTTTCTACTGGCTTCCCCTCTGCCTGGAAACATGACCAGATCTATCTAAATCCTTAAAACATCATTTCTTTATCTTGCCATTTCTTCACGCTGTCATCCCATATGTATCTTCCCCTTGTTAAGGGTAAGGGAATCATAGAGAATTATTGCCCGTTTCCTCGCAATTCATTAACTTCTGGCTTTTAACCCTAACTACTCTAATGAAACTTTCTCCTTAAAGATTTCAAATGATTTTTTAAAATCAAGTCCAGTTACCTTTACTCAGTCATTAACTTCTCTGCATCTTTTGACAGTGTTGATTACTGTCCAATCTTGGTACTCTTCCCTTGATTCTAAGACTATTTCCTACTAGTACTCTTACCTGCTTGACTTTTTCAGCTTTCTTTCCTGGTTGGTCTGTCTCCTGTACTCTTAAGTTTGGGTGTCTCAACAGAACTCTGTTCTAAGTTATATTTTCTTCAACTGTATACTCTGTCCCTTCATGATCTCTTCAGTTTCCAAGGATGCAGTTATTTCTACACCTGGATGTCCTACACCTATCTGGATGTCCAACATTAATTTCTCTCCTAAATTCTAGTTCTCAACATAACCACCTACCTGCTAAAATATCTATTCTTAAATGTCTCGTTGGCATCTTAGACGCACTTGTCTAAAATGGAACTGATCATCCACCTGCCGCTTACCAGAACTACTCCTCCAAACTTCTTATTTCTGCCAAGATTACTGTTATCCTCCAAGGTTCATAATCTCAGGGTAATCTTTGACTCATTATTTTCCGTGACTCACTCTCTGTTCTCATATCCACTAAATTGCCAAATCTTATCAATTCATCTACAATATATTCTATTATATATCCTTGTATCTCTGCTCACAAAGCCACCACTCTAGTTCAGGTCCTTCTAATTGTTGTCCCTACTTCTAGTCTTTTCCCATTGTAAACTATCTTCCAAATAGAGCTGATAAAATGCATTTTTCCATGAGTCTGACCTGTCATGTACTGTTTGGGGGAAAAAACCAACAGCTTCATTTTTCTTCATCCTGTTGTCTCTAGGATAAAATACGAACTCCTCAGCTTACTATTTAGCACCCTCTACAATCTGGTTCCAGTGTACTTTTCCACGTTATTTCATATTACTCCATTTAACACACTCTAGGTTCCAGCCCGTCATCAGTTAAAAGAAAGGTGGAATACTTGATTCTGCAGTCTCAGAAAAGGTTTTGTCCTCCAGAAGAGTATAATAATAGTTATAAAAACTGTTTCTTCATGTTTAAGTCTTTGTTGATGCATACTTGTGAGTGTTTTATGTTTTATGCACTGCTTTGCTACTCAACATGGGGGAAAGTTCCAGGCAAACTAGACTGCCATGCTGGTCTTTGTATTTGACATCCCAACTTTCTTCTGTCTGGAACACATTACTTCTTTATAGGATCATAAAGTTAGAGCTAGAAGGAGCCTTAGAAGTCATCAAGTCTATCACACTTCCATTTTATAGATGAACAAACTGGGGCACAGAGAAGTGGAGTGATTTGCCTGTGGTCAGACAGTCAGTAAGTGTCTGAGGTAGGATTTGAATCCAGATCTTCTTGACTCACTTTGTACCCTAACAGTGCACTATACCACTGCCAATTTTCATCTCCACCCATCAAAATCCTTATTTTCCTACAAGAACAGCCCTTGTCCTATTCTTTCCTAAGCTGTCCCTAATATTCCCACCACCACAACAGTTATTAATGTTCCATCACTCTTCACATTACCTTGTCTTATATCTCTGTACATGTTCTATACACCAACAGAATGTAAAATCCTTAAAGAAAAGGACTTTTTCATTTTTGTCTTTAGTAGGTGCTTTAATAAATGTTTGTTGGAGTCAGTTGAATTGAGATGGTCCTGAAAAGTTACTTACTCATTAAGACAACAAACATTTATTGAAGTTAATATTTTCAAGGTTCTATGTTCAGTGATGGACATAGAAAGATGAAATGAGACAAAGTCCTTGCCCTTGAGGAGCTTACAGTACAGTGGGGGAGATTAAACAAGAATATAAATCATCTTAACAAAAGTTGGGATATGCAAGTATATGGGTTGGATAAAATGAAATCATTCTTTGAGATTCAGGGAGGAAGGGATCATTTCCAGCTGGAATGATCAGAGAAGGTTTCATGGAGAGAGGGGCAACTAAGTTGGGCCTTGAAGGGCAGGATTTCAACAAGCAGAGATGGGAGTGGGTGCCCAGCCCAGGCATGAACAAAAAGACAAGAGCTAAGAGAGAGCAAAATAAGACTGAGAGAGAGTGTGTAGTACATACTTGCTGACTTTGGCATCATGAAAGATAGTTATGTGAGAAATAGCTGGAAAGGTGGGTTGGAACTAGATTGTAGAGAGCCTTGAATGCCAAGCTAAGGAGTTCTTTAAATGCAAAAGGAAAATTATTTTAGTAATGATAGGAAGAAAGATTGAGAAGAGAAAATGGGTGTCGGTAATGAGGGTTCATACTAGTAATTCATAAAGTAATCAATGAATAAAGAGAAGAAAAGACAGACTCAAGATACTATGAGAATGGAATAGAAAGAACTCAGCAACTCTTTGAGATTTGAGGAAAAGAGGTGTCAAAGATAAACCAATGACTATAAACATCAAGATCAGATGTTACCACTAATGAAATAGTGAGGTCAGAAGGAGGAGCAGGTTTAGAAGGAATGAGCCTGGTTTTGGACATGTTGAATTTTGGGTAGTGGTGGAACATCCGGGGGAAATGGCTTATGGTCATGCAGATATGGGTCTGAGACTTGGAAGAGAAATTAGGAATAGAAAGATAGGAGTAATTTGTGTGAAATTGCCCAAGGAAAGAGTGCATAGTAAAAGATAGAGAGAAGGCCAAGGACAGAACCTTGGAGAACATTCAAATGAAGGAGTCAAGACGATGAAGAGACAAAAATGTAAATGTAATTCAAAAACTCGGAAGAGTTTTGCTTCTGGATGGCAAAGTGTCCTGGGGGGAAGGCTGTTCAGAAGTGGCAAAAACTCCTCAAAGTTTAGGGAGAACGATGGAAAAAATGGATTGGTCATTGATGTTGTTTGAGGGAACATTTTCAGTAGGGCAATGGGACCAGATGGTTTATTAAGCAAAGGACTGAGGGAAAAATTGGTAGTGAAGCATTTGAGGTAACTTTGCCCCCAAACTTAGCAGTTAAAGAGAGAAAGATAGGATGGTAGTTAGAGGGGCTAGAAGAGTGAAGAGAAAACTTTTTTTTTTTAGGTTTAGAGACCTGAACCATGTATGTAGGCAAATGGAAAGGAATCAGTGGCAATGAAGAAATGGAAGATGAATAAGAGAAGTAATGACTGCCAAAGCAAAGACCTGGAAAAAATGGGAGAGAATGAGATCAATGACAAAGGTAGAGAAATTAGCCTTTGTGAGGAGTAGGAGTTCTGTGAGGAGAGGAAAGGGAGAAAGACAGGGTAGTTTATAAGAAGGATAAACTTTGAACAACTGAGGGGGGATTCATGTCACATGGCTTCAGTCTCGGTGAAATTTTTTTAAAAAGACTTAACCTGCTTGTAAGTATTAGGACACTATGGGTTGGGGGAAGAGAGGAGAGATGAAAAGGTTGGAAATAATTGCTGTGGGAATTAAGAAAGGAATATAGAAGAAATGTCAAACAACAGTGAGACACCAGCTGAAGTTGTCTGCTGCAATGTTCAGCATTCCTTAGCAAATACGGACAAGGACTTGTGGGAAGGGGTGGCTAAGAGAATGTAAAGTGGTAGCTAGTGAGACTTTAAAGAGACAGACCATATAGGCTGTGGATGGAATTTAGGAAAGGCCGTGTTGGGGAGACAGAATTGAGAGGATAAGAATGGGTCAGGGGACCAGAGGTCATAATATAGGTCAAGAGTTATTTTGGTGTGAACAAGAGGGCATGGGAGGTGACATAACTACTTTCTAGTTTACCTGTTTTATGAAAGCAGCTTTTTGCATGTCCAGTTTTCTTAAAGATGGGGAGGGCACATCCATATTTTAAGAGTTATAAGTAATCAACTAAAAATGCTTCTTGCTTTCTGTTCCAGTGTTTGTACCAGTGAAGATTATAACTCCTGAAACAATTCTTTGTGAATAGTTTCTTTCATGGAGTATTCATTATTGGGGTGTATTTTCTTTAATTCACATTTGGTCTTTAAATGTTTCAGACAGCAGCAGCCAGAACAGATATCACATCTACATGAAAAGCCAACTTCAAGTACAGATGCACTTGAAATCAATCCAGGTATCACTTTTGTTTTTATTACCTTCTGACAACATTTATTAGCTATTACTGTAAGGGTGTGTGTATGTGTGTGTCTGTGTGTCTATGTATGATCAGTGGTGTCAAAATAAATGATAACTGCATGTTGATTTGGAAAACCACAGATTAACATTATGTTGTGCTACATTTTTAGTTATTTTGTTAAACATTTCCCAATTGTATTTTAATCTGGTTATCATGTTTGACACTGATGTAGAGCTATTTGTCATTTCTTTTATTTGGGATAGAAGGAAGAGAGAAGTATATATTGCTTTGCTTATCTTACTTCATTTATGGATCAAAATAGCCAACAAATTTTTTATTTGGTGGACAGTGATTAAACTCTCCTGACTTAACTAGTCTGGTATTTTAACAACAGTATTTATAACTAGGCCCATACTTAAAGTTTTTCCACCTTGGTGTAGAACTTGTCAGATCTTATGCTTCATAAGCATAAGATCTAAGAATTCAGGATCACTCTATGCTACAATGAAGCATCTGAGCAGGATTCTTGTTTGTTTATTTGTTTTTAATTGCTATATCATAGAAAATGTTCTAGTTCTTTTTTTTTTTTGTCTCAGGCATAAATTTGGAGTCTTTTTTGTCATTTTAGGAAGCAGGGAATCTAAAGCATTCCTCATGCTAGCAGCAGAAATGAAACTTGTGAAAGAAACGAGATATCTAGACGGTATCCTCAATTTATGTTTAAATGTTTAAAGAGGCACCTGTAACTTTAAAAATTACCTTTCCTCTAGTGTTTTATACTTGCAAGTTTTATTCTATTGCAAGTTTTGTTACAATAATGAATTCATTTTTCTAACATTCTACAAAGGTGGTTGAGAGTAGAATAATTCCTTTTTACTGTTGGGAAAATTGAGTCTCAAATAGGTCAGTTAAAGCAATACTCAATTTCAAAATTCAGATTGCATTGTATATTAGCATTCCTTACTTTATTAATTGAACAAGCTTTGATTTAATTGGATATGATACTGAGCCAGTTTTTTTCAGTAAGATGTTAGGAAGTGAATAAAGAGAAAATTCATAATTGAATATGAATTAGATATCTAAGAGCATATCTTTTAGAGTTTGTTGTTTAATCGGTGATTATCTAGAAGTAACCAGGAACTGTATTTGACTCCTTAATAGGTGACGATATGACTGAAGAAGATATGCTTCAAGCTGCTATGAATATGTCTTTGGAAACTGTTAGTAATAATTTGAAGACTGAAGGAAAAAAATAGCACAGCAACTTTTAAAACAATATCAAAATATTCATATTCCTCAACATTGACTTCTTGTGCAGATATATCCTATACAAAGCTCATTTCAAAAATATGTCAGAATAACACAGTTCAGAAAAAAGTAGGGGGAGGTGGCTTGCAAATGATAGAAAATGCATCAAGTTTAGAACTAAAGACTATATCTTCCAAATACTAGCCAAAGAGGCAGTTAGCAATTAAAGAAAAAGGCAATAGTTTTCTAAATAACATTTACTCTCTTATTGGGGATGGGCAATAACCTCTTAAAATAAGAATTTTTAAAAAAATCTATTTGCAGAACAACTGATAAAATCTAGCCACAGATTTTTCCCAGTTCTGTTGAATCTGATTTACTTCTCTCTCACCTTCTCATAGTTGCTTGTTTCTTAGTGCCCCAAGTGGCTTTATTGCAAAGTGTCACTTGTCCATAGTTACAACAGGTATGATGTTTAATGGGGTAAATCATTCTAGCCACAACTGTTTTGTGTGCCCTAGTGTTTTATTTTTAATTGTCTCTGACCTCAGTTTCTCTCCTATATAGTTTTCATTCCACCTTATTTGAAGTTAGCCTATGATAGGAATGATTTCCTGTCATTTCAATATGCCATAAAGGGATCAGTATCCTGTGATTGGTGCATTCCTAAATTTGAAGGGAACCCTGCAAAAGTGAGGTGTTGAGACAGAGTATTCAGTTTTGGAAGAACATAACTATTTTTCCAGGTGCTTTATGAATATCTTCTGTTACATCAAAATATTACAGCTTTTAGATGAACATCCCTACATTATGCACCTTGATGTTAAAATGTTTCCTCTGTTGCTAAGGAAAATGAGGGAAATAAAGTATACAAGTTAGCTTGTGTTAATTGTAAGACTTAAGGTCCAAGATACATGTATAGGGAACTAAACTGGGCTACCTGGTTTGTATCATCCTGCAGCCTTTTATTGTGAATGGTGCTTTCTGTTTTACACAAATTTGAACTGTATGGAAATGTAGATTAATGCTGCTTTACTTATATTCCATTTAACAGAAATATTTTCACCCATACAATAATCTTGGAACACATGGAAATAATTTACTTACTAAATTATATTTAAAATTATGTTGTGACTTGAAATATACTATTTAGCTATAAATACAATAATAATTGGATTATTCAATAGCAAGTGAGGTTGTAAATAAAAAGGGTTTTGTCAAATATTTTTTATAAGATTCCCAAATGACTTTTTGTTTTATTTGAGTAGAATAGTACTATAATTTGGGTTGAGATTAATAGTGCCTTTTAAAAATAGGCATTTTGCTCCTGCCGTCAACCATTTTGTTTTATCTGCAGAATTTTTCAGACTTAATATATTAAATAGGAATATCCAAATTTATCTTTGGAAATTAAAAATATAGTAGTAGATCATTAAAAAAAATATGGATGGCTGTACTGATCAGGGAAAATTTTTTGCTATAAGATTTGTTGCTAGATATAAATGAAAACATAAAAAATGCCTTTTATTAATTAATTTTTACTTGAGTGTGAACTTTTTAAAAAAAAATCTATCTTGTGCCATATAAAATTTTCAGAAGTGAACCATATAGTAATAAGAAAAAATTTTGGCTACTAAATCTTTTTAAGCATTTTTAATTTATAAAATAAAATTCTTAATTTTAGAATACAATAATGAATAAATCTGGAAATATGTACAATTGTCCTTACAGTTTTGTATAATATTTCCATGTCTTTTTCCATTGCCTTTTCCTTTTGAAAATGTACATTCAGCTCTTCATATATTTGAGCTAATGCTTTCTCTAACGTCAAAACAGAGCTAAGATTGAAACTATTTTCTCCTATAGTTTCTTCCATAGTAAAAGCTCTTACAGGAAAGTAAAACACAAGGCTTAGCCCTTGTAGTGCCCAGATGAAACAGTTTTAAAAATAATATGTCAGCCTTAATTCTTGATGCTTTTTGTTGACTCAAGTTGGACCCTTAGGCCAGAAAGTTCAAGCTGAGTTATGTCTACATTGAACATACCATATACATTTTATATTTTTTAAAAGATTATATTTTTTAAAATTGCTTAAATTCTTGTGATTCAGACTATATACATCATTAGTTGACATAATTTCAAAGATGGCTGCTCCATAATAATCCATTTTACAAAATAAATTAACTAGAATTCCCCCCAAATCCTGTGCCCCTCCTTGGCCTACCTTCTTAATCTGGCATTTAATCAGTGCAGTGTAAAACTTGTGAATTTGTTTAAAATTTTAAACTGTATAAAAGTATACCAAATCCTACCAGTTTCTTTTAAGTATCCTGTGTAAAAGCTTAATAGTAGCCATCCTGCTGAGATTAAATTTCATTTGTGTCAGTACTGTAGGGAACTACTGTAAGTGTTCAAGACAGAATTTCTATTCAACAATTAGGAGAACATTAATGTTTAATATTTAAACAATATTTATTCTTATGTAAAATGAGTATTAGACCGGATTAGAAAAGTACAGAAAAGTTTTGATTGGATCTCCTTAACATTAGTAATAAATAATAACAAATTTGGAAATACCAAGTGTAATGTGTATTTTCAGATAAGTGTGTGACTTTTACATGGAAGGAATACTGGTCAGATTTTTTAAATTTGCAGGGTAATGATATTAAGATTAATGTATAAATAATAAAAATATTTGGAAGCAAACTATATCTTAATATCAGAAATTCAAAAAGGGAAATTTACATTTTTGTTTAAAAGATATTAGGCAAATAGTTTTTTTAAATTATTCTCAAAACATTATTTTATTAATGGAGATTTTTTTAAGTGAACTGTCACATGGAGATTTTTCTAAATTAAGACTGTATATTGCTAAAAAATCTAGTACATCAATGAAAACAAAATCAAATATATGCTTTGGTATCATAAAAGAAAGCTTCTCATGGCTAAAGTTTATGCCAAAACAAGAAACTGAAAATACAGCCTAACTTCTCACTGTCAGTATATTCAATACTGTTTTAAAAATCATGCTCGTGCCAATTTCTATAATATGAATATGTATTTATAGCTTTTGTATTGGCAGACAGGACCTGTCAGAGTGCAGAGAAAAGCTTGATTAAGTGTGTTAAAAAACCATAAAGTTATTTTTTTTTAATGCTTTCATTAGTTAGAAAAACAATACATTGGAATAAGTTGTCACTTTAAAGAGAATATTTTTTTAATCTGAATAAAACCTCTCATTGCATTTGAAAGATCCAGTTTACTAATTTGCTGCAAATGGATTGATTTTTGTATTTGGGTCTGAACATATGTACTTGTATCTAAGCACATATACACATTTTTTTTTTGCCTTTATTCAAAATGGCATTTCCAAACACTTGCTTTACATTTCCTAGAATAAATAACATGATTTTGAGGTGATGAACATTTCAGTTCAAAAGGATCTAAATAAATGGGAAGGAAAAAGTAAGTGAGAATGGTTTGACTTGTTTTTAGTTTTATTCTTAGATGAGATTTTTTTTTTTAGTAAATACATGATTTGAAATATTTGCTACTGAGATTTTTCAATCATGATTGCAAATTAAATTTTAAAGGCAATTTTCATTTAATAGTGATTTAAATTCTTTGAGATTTAGAAACATTCCTGTAATTTTGGGCAGGGAAAGGTGGACCTGAGAAATTGTAATTTACTGTTGTGTAATTGTTTTTGTTAACTTCTTTAAATATTCTCACCCTAAAAAATGTAAGAAGACTATATTACTGGTATAATAAATTTTAAGTTCATTGTAATTACTGTTTCTATACTTTTAAAATGAAAGATTTCTTTCATTCTTACTTTTTTTTCCTTTAAGCATATTATGTAAAAAGATGCAGATTTTGGTTTCTGCACACCAAAAAAGAACTTGCTTTATTCCATTTTTCATGGTCTAGGTGGATTTCATCATCATTAATCCAAAATTTAATCTGCCTTTAAAATTTTCCTGTACAAAGCCCTTGTAATTTCTTAATCTGGCTCTCTGAAATGTCTCCTGTCTTTTGAATGTTAATAGGTTCCCTTCTCACATGGAAGTAGGCATGTTTAATTGGTGAAATAAAGGAAATATATCATGGTTTTTAAACTACCTGGGTCTTTTAGGCAAAACTGTGGCAGGCATTAGCAAAATGTATATGAAAAAATGCCTTCTAGGCTTAATTGTTTAACAGTTACATATATTATTTTGAGAAACACCAAATATGTTTCTGTCATCTTACACAGATCAAAGATGTGTATTTCTGGGGGTTGTGGGGAGTGTGGGTGTAGATGTCTGAGCGCGTGTGCGCATGTATAAGATAGCCTAATGTCTTATTTTTTGAAAGAGGAAAATATAAAAACTTGAAATGTGATTGATTTCTATACCACTGGATTACTAGATGATAGCTTTTTGAAACTAACATGCTCTATAAATGGAAATTTTAAATACAAAGAATTTATGGAAAACATCATAAAAGCAAAACATTTTGTTTTGACCATGATAGAAGTGCACTGTGACAGTGCTGTTTTCTCAGGGCCCAACTCTGCAGCCCTTTAGTGTGTACAACTCTATCTGATTTTATTTGGAAGTATTACTACACAAAGATGTTTCATGTCTGGTTCTTAGAAAAGTCAGACTTCCAAAGCACTGTTTGAACATTAAGGATTCTATCTTTTTTTGGTGGATGAACAACTAAGTTGTATTTTAAATATCAAAAGTTATTAAATAAATATTACTCTGCTTTTTTATTTCTGTCTGTAATCTTTTTAGCTTCAAAATCTGTTTATATAGTTTTCAAAAACTTTATTATTATGAACATCATACATTTAATAATAATTCTTTTGTTTATCTTAATAACTTGTACAAACTAGTTAAATAGAACAGATTTCAGAAAACTGTATCCAAAATTTAAATTCTGTATGGTACCTTGACTGGTGTCATATTGATACAATATATTAAAGAAAAGCTTAAGAGTGATAAGAAATAAAAAGAACATTAGGGCAATAGAAATGAGAGATGTATCTCTCCATTAGTAATTCCTTCCATTTCTAGGTCAGACCAAGAAAGATGGCTTAGTCTCTAATAAAAGAATTTAAAGGGTAGGAGGGAGAGGACAGGGAAAGGAGCTAACATTTTTTTTTTAAATTAAACAAATGCTTTATTAAATTCTGGTTTACATCATTCATTTCCACTAGATTATGAGTTACATTTTCCCCCATTTTTTCCCTACCCACCACGCCAGAATAGCAGTCCCACAAGATATCCCCTCATCCAATCTGCTCTCTCCCATATCTTCTCCCATACCCCCCTTTACTTTGCCATTAGGGCAAGGTGAATCTCTGAGCCCCAATGCCTGGACATCTGATGAAACATTTAATTTTAAAATTTCAATTTTCAGATCCATTCCCTTTCTCCCTTGTCACCCACTCCCTCTGAGAAGATAAGCAATTCAGTATGTGTTGTACATGTATATCTATGCAAAACATTACCATAGTAGGTATATTGTAAAAGACTGCTTATATTTCCCTCCCATCTGTCTCACCTCCCACCTGGTCCATTCCCTACTTTGATCCTGTCCCTCTTTGATAGTGGGTACTTCCAACCTCCCCTCCCCCCAGAATGCCCTCCCCTCCATCATCCCCCCTCTCATCCTCCTTTCCCCTACTCAGGAGAGTGAGTGAGGCTAAGATATTCCATTTAGTATGTATGTGATTCTCTCCTTGAGCCAACTTCAATGAGAATATGGTTTTGCCTTTTTGCCTTCCTATTCTTTCGCTCCCCTGCAACTACTTCCTCTTGCCTCTTCTACATGAGATAGTTTACCCTACCCTGTCTCTCTCCATCTCCTCTTGCCACTTTCCTCTCTCACCTCTTGACTTCACCCCTTAAGAATCATCCCTTCCTTGGGGCGGCTAAGTGGCGCAGCAAGCAGAGCGCCGGGCCCGGAGCCAGAAGGACCCGAGCTCGGATCCGGCCCCAGTCACCCAACACACAAACAAAAACCCAGCCACGTGACCCCAGGCAAGTCACCCAACCCCAATTTCCCTCCAAAAAAAAAAAAAAAAGAATCATCCCTTCCCATCAAATTCAACCTGTGCCTTCTATCCATGTATATCTGTGAACATATGCCATGTACCCTTCTTCAATTATTTTCATAATGAAAAGGTTTCATCAAACACAGTTACTGTTTTTCCATGTAGGAATGTAAATAGTCCAACTTTGATAAGTTCCTTTTGATTTCTTTTCCTTGATTACCTTCTCAAGCATCTCTTGCTTCTTGTGTCTGAATGTCAAATTTTCTATTCAACTCTGGTTTTTTCATCAAGAATGCTTGAAAGTCCTCCATTCCACTGAATGACCATATTTTCCCCTGAAACAAAATACTCAGTTTTGCTGGGTAGGTGACCCTTGGGTTCATTCCCAGCTCTTTTTGCCCTCTGGAATATCATATTCCATGCCCTTCGATCCCTCAGTGTAGAAGCTGCCAGGTCCTGGGCTATTCTGATTGTGTTTCCACAATATTGAAATTGTTTCTTCCTGGCTACTTGTAGTATTTTCTCCTTGATCTGGGGATTCTGGAACCTGGCTATAATATTCCTGGGAGTTTTCTTTTTGTGATCTTTTTCAGGAGGTGATCTGTGGATTCTTTCAACCTCTATTTTGCCCTCTGGATCTAAAACATCAGGGCAGTTTTCCTTGAGAATTTCTTGAAGGGTGATTTCTAGGTTCTTTTCTTTGATCATGGCTTTCAGGTAGTCCAATAATTTTTAAATTGTCTCTCCTGGATCTATTCTCCAGGTCAGTGGTTTTTCCCATGAGATATTTCACATTGCCTTCTATCTTTCATTTGTTTGGATCTGCTTAACAGCATCTTGATTTCTCATAAAGTCACTAGCTTCCATTTGCTCCAGTCTAACTCTGAAGGAATGAATCTCCTCAGTGAGCTTTTGAGATTCTTTTTCCATCTGGCAAATTTGATTTTTTAAGGCATTCTTCTCATTACCTTTCTGAGCCTCTTTTGCCATTTGAGTTAGTCTATTTTTTAAGGTGTTGTTTTCCTCAGTCAGGCTGTTGACTGTCATTTCATACTTTTCTTGCATCTTTTTCATTTCTCTTCCCAAATTTTCCCCCACTTCTCTTATCTGCTTCTTAAGGTCCTCTATGGCCTGTAGCTAGCTTGTATTTTCATTTGGGGCTTTTGGTGCAGGTGTTCTTACCTCACAGTCCTCCTCCATGCTTTGAGCCTCTTTGCGCCTAAAATAGGAGTCCAATGTTGAACTTTTCTGTTTATTTTGTTTCATTTGCCTAGGCATATTGCCACTTAATTACTTGATTTTTGGGCTTGTTGCCACAGTAGGATTCTGCCACCAGACAGGGGAGCTTCCGCCCAAACGTGGGGTCTTCACAACTTCCGCCAGTTGGGTGGCCTCTGTAAAGCCTCCACCCACTCTGGCAAGTTGGATGCCCACCCCAGACTTCCCCCCCAGACCACAATCCAGATCCAGGCAGTTTAAAGCAAGAGTGATTAACCCCCAGACTGATTGCTGGATCTCCCTACAATTCGCAGACCAGGAGCCAGAGCCACTGCTGAAGCTGCAAAATGGTTTCTGTGCAGCTGTTTCTTCAGCAGCTTTTCGCCCCCAGGGGAGGAAGCCACGTGTTCCCCAAATACTGGTCCCAAAGTCCATAGGGCACTAACCTCTCACTTTGTCCTAGGCATATCTGTGCTGATAATTCTGGAATCGCCACAATTGCTGGTGTTCTGGGGTCCCTCCAGCCAGCTGAAGGCCCGGCCACCCTGGGGCTAAAACCGCGGACCTGGGCTCGGCTCTGCGGGCTGCGCTGTCGGTTCCCAGCGTGCTGTGCTGCCTGCTCTCAGAGCGCTGTGCTGGCCGCTCCCTGCAGGGCTGCTGGGCTGTCCTCAGCAGGAGGTTAGCTTCTCTGTGCTGTTCTGTGGGTGCTGTGGCTCCAGAAGCTGTTCGGAGTCCCCTTTCACATTATTTGAAATTTGTGTGGGGCAGAGCACATTGGAAATGCTGTTTCTACTCTGCCATCTTGGCTCCACCCCCAGGAGCTAACATTTTTTAAAGCTGTGTGCTATGTGCTAGATGTGCTCTCAGTAGGTTAATTATATTTCTACACTTGATCATTTGCTATAGATCAGATGTTCTTAGCCTTTTTTGTGTTATGGACCACTGTGGCAGTCTGGTAAAGTCTGTGAACCCCTCACAGTAATATTTTTAATGCTTAAAATACAAGATTTCAAAAGAAATCAATTATATCGAAATACAAAATATTTTTAAGTATAGGTTCATGGACCTCAGGATAAGAACTCCTGCTGCAAATCATACATAGATTATAAAAGTTATGGTTTCAGCTGAAGAAAATAGACTTTCATCATGGGAAAATAGTAGAAGTATCCCTACACAGGTTCTTTTTTTCTGCTTTCTACTGAAATTCTGAAATCTTTGTTTGCATTTAAGTGTATGACCTGGTTAACAGGTAGAAACAGTTTCTGGCACACCAGCAAGATTTGTTTCTTCTTTTTCAAAGTTGTGATATAGCTCTCAGTGTTGTGAGAAGGGATAGGGAAGATACAACATTTAGATAAGTCCCCTTGAGGAGTTTGTAAATATAATCGGAATTAAGACACCGATGCTGATCAGTGATATCATAATGACGACAGCATTGTGTGTAATTCCCCAGGTTTCTGGGGGTCTTCCTCTAGTTCTGATATTCCTGGGAGGACTCTGGAGTTGAGAATGTGGCACAGCTCTTCACTAAAATCCAATTCACACACAAGTCATCACCCTCCAGATGTCATTGGTCTTTGAGAACAAAACAGTGACAAACAAAAACTACATTCCATCAATGTAGTATCAGATTATGTTATCTCACACTTTTGCTTCATGACCAGTCTGCTTCTTTTTCCAGTTCCCTATATCTTGTTTGTCACTTTTACATGCCCTTACTAGAAAGATGTTGCAATCTACTTATACCCACTATGAATCTCTCCATTAGGTCACTCATCATTTTGATTTTTTAGAGATTTTAGGGTTCAGTGATTTACAAGTATAAGGCATCTCCAAAACAATATTAGTGTTTTTCAATTATTTTCTTTTGGAGGGGTGGAAAGAAGTTCAGAGTCATTAAAAACCCTTTTTGTATATATAATCCAGTCCCCTCTTCTTCCTATTAATTCTAGGCCCAGCTACAATACCCATTTATGGCATAGGTACTAATAGACTAACTCAAAAGTTTGCTTTTTTGAGTTGTGAGAATCTAGTTCACAGCATCTGAGCAACAGACAATGTCAAACTCAGGGTGATGCTGATAATCTATTCCACCTGCGACCTGAATCATAATGCGATATTCATTCATCTTAGTACAGATATATCTTTGAGTCTAAATTTATTCAGTGATATATACCAAAGTATGCATTCCATAAGCCTGCCTTTCTTAGTAAGAATGGGATAGGGCTTCATTTGGCCCCTAATTTGTGCCAGTTTGCTTTTCCAGAGGACTCCAGACATAGCAAGCCTTTTTTGTTTGTTTATTTAATATTTTATTTTCCAATTACATGTAAAATTTTTTAACATTTATTTTTTAAGATTTTGAGTTCCAAATTCTCCCTCTCTCTCTTTCCTCTCCACTCCTTGAAAAGGCAAGCAATTTGATATGTTATACATGTGCAGTTATGTAAAACTTATTTACAGACTAGTCATGTTGTGAAGAAAAAATCCAACACCTAAGAAAAATTTTTTAAAAATCTGCTTCAGTCTGCATTCAGATTCTATCAGTTCATTCTCTGGAGATGGATAGTATTTTTCATCAAAAGTCATTCAGAATTATCTTGGATTGTTGTAATGCTAAGAATAGCTAAGTCATGCACAGTTGATCATCATGCAGTATTACTGTTTCTGTGTATGGTGTTCTAGTTCTGCTCATTTCCATCAGTTCATGTAAGTCCAGGTTTTTCTGAGAGCATCCTCTCTGTCATTTCTTATTGTATAATATTCCATCATAATCATATGCCACAACTTGTTTAGCCATTCCCCAATTTATGGGAAGCCCCTCAATTTCCAATTCTTTACCACCACAAAAAAAGCTGCTATAAATATTTTTGTACATATAGATCCTTTTCCTTTTTTTAAAACTATTTTTGAGATACAGACATAGTAGTGATATTGTTAGATCAAAGGGTATACACGGTTTTATAGCCCTTTGGGAATAGTTCCAGATTGTTCTCCAGAATGAATCAGTTCACAACTCCAACAACAGTGCGTTAGTTTCTCAATTTTCTCACATCCCCTCCAACATTTGTCATTTTCCTTTTCCATAACATTACCCAATTTGATAGTTGTGGGGTGGTACCTCAGATTTGTTTAGCATTTTTCTAATCAATAGTAATTGAGAGCATTTTTTCATATGATCATAAATAGCTTTGATTTCTTTGTCTGAAAACTGCCTATTAATATCCTTTAACCATTTATCATTTGAGAATGATTCTTATTTTTATAAATTTGACTCCACTCTATATACTTGAGAGATGAGGACTTTAACAGAAAAAAACTTGCTGTAAATTTTTTTTTTCAGTTATGACTGTGTATTTCCTTCCATCCTATCTTCCCCATTTATCCTATTCTCCTTTCACCCTGTCCATTCTCAAGTGTTTTGCTTTTGACTGCTGCCTCCCCCATTTTGCCCTCCCTTCTATCACCTTCCGGCCCTCCCCCCTTTCCTTCTCCTGCTTTCCTGTAGGTTAAAATAAATTGCTATGCCTAAATCCTCTCTGAGCCAATTTCAGTGAGAGTAAGGTTCAAGCATTCCACTCCCCACCCATATTCCACATCTTCCCCTCCACTGTAAAAGCTCTTTCATGCCTCTTTATATGAGATAATTCACCCCATTCTATCTCTCTCTTTCTCTTTCTCCCAATGTATTCCTCTTTCTGACCCCTCTCTTTTTAAAAAAAATATCATCCCATCATATTCAATTCCTTTGACTTCTATGTATACTTCGAACTGCTGTAACAGTGAGAGAGTTCTTTGGAGTTACAAGTTTCATCTTCTTATGTTGGAATGTAAACAGTTTAACCTTATTGAATCCCTTATGATTTGTTTTTCCTGTTTACCTTTTAATGCTTCTCTTAAGTCTTATATTTGAAAGTCAGATTTTCCACTCAGTTCTGGTCTTTTCATCAGGAATGCTTGAAAGTCCTCTATTTTATTGAATATCCATGTTTCCCCATAAAGGATTATACCTTTGCTGTATAGGTAATTCTTGGTTGTAATTCTAGCTCCTTTGCCTTCTGGAATATTGTATTCCAAGCCCTCTGATCCTTTAATGTAGAAGCTGCTAAAACTTGTGTTACCCTGACTCCATGATATTTAAATTGTTTCTTTCTGATTGCTTTCAATATTTTCTCCTTGCCCTTGGAGCTCTGAAATTTGGATATAATATTCCTGGGATTTTTTACTTTGGGGATGTCTTTCAAAAAGTGATGGATGCTGTTTTGCCCTCTATTTCTAGATTATTAGGGCAGTTTTCCTTGATAATTTCTTGAAAGATGACGTGTAGCCTCCTTTATTGATCATGACTTTTAGAGAGTCCAATAATTCTTAAATCCTTTCTTGGATCTGTTTTCCAGGTCAGCTGTTTTTCCAGTAATAAATTTCACATTTTCTTCTATTGTTCATTCCTATGATTTTGTTTTGTTGTTTTTTGATGTCTCATGGAGTCATTAGCTTCCTTTTGCCCAATTCTGATTTTTAAGGAATTGTTTTCTTCAGTGAGCTTTTGTACCTCCTTTTCCATTTGACTGATTCTACTTTTTAAAGAGTTCTTTTCTTCAATGAATTTTTATACCTCTCTTTCTATTTGGCCAATTCTGCTTTTTAAGGAGTTCTCTCAAGTGGATTTTTGTGCCTCTTTTACCATTTGGCCTATTCTGTTGTGGTTTTTTTTGGGGGGGTTCTTTTTGCTTTATTTGGAGGGGAAGGTAGGGCAATTGGGGTTAAGTGACTTGTTTTTTTTGTCTGTGTGTTAAGTGTCTGAGGCTGGATTTGAACTCAGGTCCTCCTGACTCCAGGGCTAGCACTCTATTCATTGTGCTACCTAGCCACCCCCCTATTCTGTTTTTTAAGATGTTATTTTCTTCAGCATTTTTGTGCTTCTTTTACTAAGCTGTTGACTCTTTTTTTTTTCATGATTTTCTTGTATCACTTTTTCCCAAGTTTTCCTCTACCTCTCTGATTTTTAAAGTTTTTAAAAAATTTTTTTAATTCTTCCTCCTCACTTAGTACTATTCTTTCCAATCACATGTAAAGATAGTTTTCAACATTCACCTTTATAAGATTTTAGTTTCAAAATGTTTTTTCTCTCTCCCTCCTCTCCCCCCCCAAGATGGCATGCAGTCTGATATAGGTTATATATGTACAGTCATATTAAACATTTCTACATTAGTCATGTTGTAAAAGAAGAATCAGAATAAAAGGGGAAAACCATGAGAAAGCAAAAAAAAAAAAATGGAAAATAGTATGCTCTGATCTGCATTTATTCTCCATAGCTCTTTCTTGTGATATAGATAGCATTTTCCATCCTGAATCTTTTGGAATTGTCTTTGGTTATTGTATTGTTGAGGAGAACTAAGTCTATCAAAGTTGGTTATCGCACAAAGTTGCTATTACTGTGTATGAAATTCTCCTGATTCTGCTCACTTCACTCAGCAGCAGTTCATGAAATTCCAAGTTTTTCTGAAATCTGTCATTTCTTTTTGCACAATAGTATTCCATTGCCTTCTTATACCACAACTTGTTCAGCTATTCCCCAGTTGATGGGCATCCCCTCAATATCCATTTTTTTTGCCACCATGAAAAGAGCTGTTATAAATATTTTTGTACATGTGGGTCCTTTTCCCTTTTTTATGATCTCTTTGGGATACTGACCCAGTAATGGTATTGCTGGTCAAAGGGTATGCAGAGTTTTATAGCTCTTTGTGCATAGTTCCAAATTGCTCTCTAGAATGGTTGGGTGAGTTCATATTTGATTTAAAAATTTTTTGAGCTCTTCCAGGAATTCTTTTGGGCCTGAAACCAATTAACATTTTTCTTTGAGGCTTTGGATATAGCAGTTTCGACACTGTTGTCTTCTTCTGAGTTTGTGTTTTGTTCTTCTCTGTCACCATAGTAACTTTCTATGGTCAGATTATTTTGTTGTTATTGTTTGCTCATTTTTCCAGCCTATTTCTTGACTTTTAACTTTATGTTAAAGTTGGACTCTGCTCCTGGAATGGAAGGGGCACTGTCCCCAGCTTCAGCTTTTTTTGTGCAGCTGTTTTCAGAGGTAATTCTGGGGCCTGTAAGTTTTTAGTTCTTCCAAAGTGGCATGATCCAAGTTGATGTGTGTTAACTACTCTCCTGGCCTGTACTGTGGTCTGTGAGCAACCATAAGCACTCTTTTATAACCTAGAACTATGACCAGCGTCCCTGCTCCTCTGCAGCTGCATGCTCTGGTGTGCTTGTGCTCCTCCTTACCACAGGAGTGCAACTCAGGACTGAGACCAGCATCTACATGTGGACAATGCAACAGAGTCCTGCAGTGCCAGCAAAGGGACCCCTGTAAATCTCCCTCTGATCAGTGATCAGAGCCTCTTACCATCTGTAGCCTGCTGTTGGCTTACTGAGGCTTGCCCTGAGGTTGGCTTGCTGGGGCATTGCCTCCTCTGCATTGTGCCCCACTCTTAACATACTGTGATGGATCTTTCCTGCCAACATTCTAAGTTGTCCTGGACTAAAAAACTGTTTCACCCTGTACTTCTATGAGTTCTGCTGCACCAGAATTATTTTTTTTTTGAGGCATACTTTAAAGTTGTTTGGAGAGGAATTTGGGAGAGTTCAGAGTCCCTACCTTTCTGCACTATCCTGACTCTGCCCCCAGACTGATTTGTAAGACTTTCTTAAGCTATAGGGTAGAATAGAATGTTTATACATGCAAATGTTTATAGGAATCCAAGGGGACTATCTTAGGATTCAATATAAAACTGAATTTTTATTATGCAGTTTACTTTTTTTCTGAAAAATTATGTAATAAATACCACACATTGTGATGAAGGGGTTGTCCTTGAGGGACACAAGAATCATTTTCAAAGCTACCCTACTTTTCCAGGTGAAAGAAAAAAGAAGTTTTGCTCTCTGCTATGCACTTTTTTTTTCTCCTTCCCTCCTCACCCTACTCTAGAGAAGGCTGCCATTAGACACAAACATGTATATATGTAAAACCATACTACACTATCAGTTCTTTCTCTGAATGTAGATAGCATCTGCCTTCATAGGTCCTTTGTAGCTGATTTGAGTTTGATACTCAAAATGACTTAGTTGTTCAAAGTTGTTCTTAAAATAATATTGCTATTATCCTGTACAATGTTCTATTGGTTCTGCTCATTTCACTTTTCATTATTTCATGCAAGTCTATACTTGTTTTTTAATCAACCAGCTCATCATTTCTTATAGCACAGTAGTATTCCATATCACAATCATACATTGCAACTTTTTTTAGCTATTCTCCAGTTGATAGGTTTCCCCTAAATTTCCAGATCTTTACCACCACAAAGAAATCTGCTACAAATGTTTTAGAACATGTTTTCCTTTTTCCTTAATACCACTGGGAAACAAACCTAAGAGTATACACAGTTTTATAACTCTTTGGGCATAATTCCAGATTACTTTCTTTTCTTTCTTTTTTTTTTTTTGCTTTTTTTTTTTTGGAGGGGGCAATTGAGGTTAAGTGACTTGCCCAAAGTCACATGGCTAATTTTGTGTTAATTGTCTGAGGCTGGACTTGAACTCAGGTCCTCCTGACTCCAGGGCTGGTGCTCTGCGCCACCTAGCTGCCCCCCAGATTACTTTCTAAAATGATTGGATTAGTTTGCAGTTTCACCAAGTGAATTAGTGTCTCAATTTTCCCACATCCCCTCCAACATTTATTGCTTTCCTCTTCTATCATTTTAGCCAATTTGATAGGTGTAAGATGATATCTCAAAGATGCTTTAATTTGTATTTCTCTGATCAATAGTGATTTAGAGCTTTTTTATTTGACTACATATAGTTTTTATTTCTTCATTGAAAAACTGCCTGTTCATATTCTTTGACCATTTGTCAATTGGGGAATGACTTGTATTATAAATTTGACAGAGTTCTTTATATATTTGTGATATGAGAATTTTATCTGAGAAACTGTCTATAAAATTTTTCTCCCAATTTTGTTTTCCTTCTTATCTTTTCTACAATTGGTGTTATGGTGATTTCTTGAAGAGGGGTAATCACTTTTGATTGAAGGTAAGCTATTCAAAACATTCATGAGATGTCAGCACATGTTCAGGGGACCTGGGATGTCCAGTTTAATTAGAACAGTATGAAATGAAATGTTGAAAAAGTAGAGTGATGCCATATTGTGGGCAACCTTGAATGCAAACAGAAAAGTACATAGAAAGCAATAAAGCATCCTTGAAGGTTTTTGAAAAGAGGATTGGTATGACCAGACATATTTATAAGAAAGATTATTTTGGCAGTGTTATAAATTGTGGATTCTTCCCGATTAGACTGTATGCTCCTTCAAGGCAGGTTCTTGGTATTGTTTTGGGTTTTTTACCTTTCTTTTTATCCCCAGCCTTGAACATAGTAAGAGTTTAAAACATTTAATACATAATTGTTAAGGTATTCAAGGTGAAAGGAATAGAGGATGTTTTGTAAGGAGGTTCCTGCAGTAGTCCAGGCAAATGGTAATGAAGGCTTACTTATACTAGCTTGCTTGCTTTGGAAATCAATGGGAAATGGGACTTTGAATCCCTGGTAACTAAAGGTCATGAGGTACAAAAAGGGCTAGTTTCAGGGAAGAAGGCATCTATATGCTTTCCATCTGTAAGTCTGTTTTCAGGATAGATTACGGTTCCTAGAAGCCTCATTCTGCACTCTAAATGTCAGTCATAATAGTCCATTGCCTCCCCAAATTAATAGCTGAGAGCTAAAGGAAGAAGAAGACATGAGGTCACGGAGTTGTCTAGAGTAAGGATAAACGCCTGCTTTACTGACTTTAGCTTGCCAAACTAGTACGCTGCCATTCTCTCGTTGCCATGTCATGTGTCGCTTCGTGTTGTTTCTTTAATCCCCTCTGTCCCTGAGCTGGAGCTACAGAGGACAACTGGAAGCAAGGGGGAGAGGGTAAGAGATGAGACAGGAGGAAAGTTTTTAAATTTTTTTAGTTTTTCGTATATATTATATACGACTATCATTCCTTCCACCCACCCAACCCCCAGGTTCTCTGTGAACCTGGGGAGAGCTCTCTGAGCTGAAGGCAACTCTCTTAATTCTGTAAATTGCAGACCTAGCTGTTACTGATCTGCACTGGTAAAAGTTCCTTACACCAGTGAAATTGCAGATCTGATTTTTTTTTTTAATCACTTCTCTATTGACTAGGGCCTTGTCAAGTAAACAAATCAATATACTACCTTGCCTGAGAACTCCTGCTTTATTCCACATAAATGTTTCACCATTCTGCTGAGTGGCAGTGACATGCTTCCCTATTAGTTGTTCACTGTATTGATCAGAGTTCTGAAGACTTTCAAGATTGTTTCATTTTCATTCTTGTGTTTGTAATGTAAACTGTTTTGATTCTTGTACTTTACTTTCTATTAGTTCATATAAATCTTCCCAAATTTCTCTAAATTCTTCACCTTTGTCATTTCTTATTGCAATAATATTTTATTAACCATATTGTGTTCAGCTATTTCCCCAGTAAAAACATGTGTTTTTCTACATAAGAAAGTAAAAAGGTAATAGTAATATTGTACAATGATCAACTCTGAGTGACTTAGCTATTCTGAGCAATACAGTGACCCAAGACAATTCCAAAGGACTCATGATGAAAAATGCTATCTACCTCCAGAGAACTGTTTAATCTGAATAAAGGCCGAAGTATAATTTCTTTCCATTTTTTGGTGAGGTTTTTTTTTTCGGTTTGTTTTCCCCCCACAATATGACTAATATGGAAATAGGTTTTGCATGATTGCATATGTATTACCTATATCAAATGACTTACTGTCAAAGGGAAGGGACAAGAAAAGGAGGGAAGAAGAAAATTTGGAACTCAAACTTTCTTTAAAAATGTTTAAAATTGCTTTTACATGTCATCTGGGGGGGTTTATTTATTATTATTATTATTTTTTATTAATTTACAAGTTTAGTTTTAGTTAACAAGATTCAATTCTATAGTTCCTTGATTTTCAAATTTCCTTAACCTCCCTCCCCCCACCCCCCACGACAGTATATAGTCCAGTATAGGATCTGCAAATACATTCATATTACACATTAGTCCAATTACAAAGGTGTACTGTACTAGGTAGGATGAAAAATGGTAAAGAAGAAATAAAACCAAACAATGAAAAGAAAAAGATCAATTAGTTTTCTTCCATCAGGATTCAAGCTCAGTTCTTTCTAGTTATATCTCTGGATGTCGCATCTCTCTCCATGAGTCTTTTGGGATTTTATTTTTTAAAAAGTCCCTTCTGATTCAGAAGATCAGCAGTTCTGATGAGGATGACAGGAAGAAGAAATATTTAAATTCCAGAAGATATTAATGGCTATGGAAAAATACTGGTTTTCTTATGCAAGATATTAATTTTGACCACTACCATATATTCATCAATAAACAAGATTTATGGCTGTTAAAAAGAATGTAGAAAAGCCATCTAAGTCAGTTCACAATTTATATAATATTGTAGAGTCTGCACTGACTAGAGAGATCCAAGTATAATGAATATGGGAAGACCTCCAAAGCACATGGCTTATGAGACATAAGATAACTCACAGTACAGACAAACCAGATAAAGAAGCTTTCCTGGAGAGAATGTGTAATCTCCAGCAGGAAATCCAGATTGGAATGAAGCATTTGAACAAAACAACATATAAAAATAATTTTAGTCACAACTCACACTTTACCGAAAATTATAAAACTCAAAGGAAACTCCCTATAAAGTAAACAAACCTCTAATTTCCCACAGTGAGTGGTTTCAAAAATGGCAAGTTTCCCCATCCAGGAAAAAAAAAAAAAAGTTTGCTCAATTTCAAGCTCTTCTGTCCTTTTCCTTCAAACCAAACTAGAAAAAAGCAAAACACATTCATTGCCTCCACCTTATCATCTCAACATATTTCACTCCTTTATAATTTTGCTTCCATCTATACAACTTATCTGAAACTGTTCTCTATAGGGTCACCAATGATTTCTTTGTTGCTAATTCTAATGGCCTTTTTTTTTTCAGTCCTTATCCTTCATTACTTTGCATTGTTTGGCTCTTTTGATCACATTTCCTGCATGCTCTCTCCTAAATTTTTGTCACATAGCTCTGTTATATTCCCTTCCTATCTGTATACTCAATCTCCTTTTCAGGATCATCATCCATTTCCTACCCTACAAAGGTCTGTCTACCTTCTCTATTTGTATTCTCTCTGGTAATTAGCATTGATGAGTTCAATTGTCATTTTTATGCAGGCTCTTCATCTTTCTTCTGAGCTCCAGGCCCACATCTCAAACTATTAATATTTTAGAAGGTCAAAAACTGCCTATCCCAATATCTGATAATCAGAACTGATCATCTGTGTAACTCTGCCTTATTTAAATCCAATTCATGCACCAGTTAAAACATCACCTCATGATGTCATTGGTTCTAATCAAAACAGAACATGGTCTGTATAGAGTCTATTAAAAAAAAAAGAATACAAGAATTAGAATTTGTCATGTTCTACATCTAGATGTTTACATGATAGACAATGATAGACGATAGACGATGTATAGACGATGATAGACGATGTATAAAAACATCACCCATAGATATCAGTCTCAACATGCCCAAAGTAGGTCTGACCATGTCACGCCTCTGAAGAAGAAACTGAAGTAGCTTCCTTTTGTCCCTCTGATAAACTACATCTGTTGAGCATTTAAAACCCTTGGCGATACAGACAGTTGAACTCATGGAAACTGAGTTTACAAAGAAAAATAATATGTAGAGAGAACCCAGGATAAAGCCCTGGAGAGCAGGTTGTGGATGATGGTTCTACAAAGAAGGTTGAGGAGTACTTAGGCAGACAAAAGGTGTTGTGTCAGTTTGACTGGTATGGTCCTGGCCCCCTTAAGTGCAAGTATGTATGCCTAGATTAATAACCCTAGAGACTAGGCATTAACCCCTTTCAGCCTCTTGCTGGATTGGCACAAATAGAATTAAATTCCTTACTTTACTACCTTTCTTCCTTCTTAGGCAATTTAGAGAATACCCTTACTTTAGATAAATAATAAGAAATTGTTATGCTGTCCCTTTGTCTAAAATTCTATATGACTTTGATCCCTGAGAGTCTCATGAAGCATGAATGCTCCCCCATGTTGTATTGCCCACTGTAGGAATGGAAGCCACACGTCATAACTATCCCTGTTAGGACTTGTCTTCCTCTCTTTATAAGCAGCAATAAGGTTGATTAAAACTATCTTTGTGGGGGCTGCTGCTATCCATTTGAACTCTTTTGCACTACAAGTAAATATAGGAAGAATAGACATTAAATCTGAACTTTCTTGCAGATTAATGGGGAATGAAACCTTTAAAGACCCTAGGGACTATATCCTATTAATATTTTAGAGGACCAGAAACTGATTATCCCAATATCTGATAATCAGAACCGATACTTTGTGCAACTCTGACTCAAGTCCAATTCATGTACAAGTCAAAACATCACCTCATTGATGTCATTGGTCCTCTTCAAAAATGAATGACAAACAATAACAATCAGAACAGAACATGGTCTGTATAAAGTTTAGGGGAAAAAAAGAAAAAACAAGAATTAGAATTTGTCGTGTTCTATATCTAGAGAGCTAGATTATAGAAAGATATATAGAATATATATATATATATATATATATATATATATATATATATATATATATATATATAAAGATGGATCAATTGTAGGTAGATGATGGATGGATGGATGGATGGATGGCTGGATGAATGGATAGATAATAGATGATAAGTAGGTGATGAATAGATGGATAGATAATAGGTGATGAATAGATAAGGTAGGTAAGTGGATGGGTAGATAAAGGATAGATCCCTATTACAATATAATGGACAAGATCTGGGTTTGGAACTAAAGGACTTAGGTTCAAGCAGGTTCTGCCACTTACTACTTCTATGACCTTATGTAAGTCATGTTATCTCTGGTCACAGTTTCCTTATCTGTAGAGTGGTGTAGTGGGAACAACTCAATCTCTGAAGTTCAGATCCTATCTCTGATGCTTATTTCTTGCACAACGTTGGCCAGGTCACTTAACCTTCCTGGGCCTCATTTTCCTCATCTCTGTGTTGTGCCTTCCCTGGCATCCTTTAAGTCTCAGCTAAAATCCCACCTTCTACAGTAAACTTTTCCCTGATCCCTCCTAATTCTAATGTCTTCCCTCTGGTAATTATTCCTGATTTATCCTGTCTATATAGCTTGTTTGTATATTATAGTTGTTTGTGTGTTGTTTCCCCATTAGATTGTGAACTGCTTGAGAGTTGGGACTGTCTTTTGCTTTTCTTTGTATTCCTAGTACTTGGGACAGTGCCTGACAAATAGGAAGTAGTTAATAAATGTTTATTGACTGACTGATTAACAGGAGAGAAGTTGGCTTATACGCCCTCTAATATACCTTCACACTTTAAATCTGTGAAACTATGAAAAAGGTATCATTTCATAATAGATTAATGATAGTATTTGATTCATGGAACTGCCTTTGTTCAGATTCAGTATTCACCAAGAAGCTGTCCAATTTGGTTTCCCAAAACTGTGAGGAGAATGGACTGACTGGCGGATATAAATATTTTGATCCATTTGGCAGCTCTTTTTCATAATTGATGCAGTTTATAACTCAAATCTCCTGTGAATGTTTCCCTTTTTTATCCTAGGCTAACTGGAAAGGGAGATATGAATGGTCCTATCTAAAACACTGAGAAAAATGAAGCTATTAGATCCCAGCTAGAAAACTTACCCATGAAGTTTTGGGAAAAGAAAATGACAATTTCTCTGTTGATTTTACATTTAAGTGTAAAAAAAAGGAACAGTCAATATATGATACTTGCAATTGATATAGGCATAAATCTTCCCAGGGATTTCAGAAAGAGTCCCAGGGAAATGGCCTTGGCACATTCTTTCAGAGTGAGAAATCAAATGACTTCTTGTAGATAGTTATAGGATTTTTTCCCCATTTAAAAAAATTAAATGTGAATGACAAATTTTAAATTTGAATGCTAACTCAGATTCCATAGAAGAGCAGAGAATATATTCCTGAATGCTCTCTTTTCCATTTATTTTCATGACATTACTCTCTCTTGATTTTCCTCCCATCTGTCTTATTCCTCAGTTTCCTTTCCTGGTTCATCATCCATGTCACACACCCTATGTTTGGTGTTCCCTAAGCTCTGTATCCTCTTCTCTCTCTGACATGTCTCTTTTGTTGACCTTATCATTTCCTATGGATTTAGTTATCTTTCTATACAGATGACTCTTAGATCTATGTAACTAGACTTAGTCTCCCTCCTGTGCTCCAGTGCCATGTCTCCAAATATCTATTGGATATTTCAAACAGGGTGTCCCATAAGCATCTCAAATGGAAGATGTCCAAAACTAAACTCATCATCATTCTTGACAATCCATTTCCTATTCCTGAGCCTTTGCCCTGGTTGTCCCCTCTACCTAGAATGGTCTTTCACCTCCCCTCTGCCTCTTAGAATCCACTGATTTCTTCAAAACACTCCTCAGGCAATACCTTCTACATAAAAATTTCCCTGATCCTCCCAGCTATCAGTGCCCTCTCTGCCAAAAAAAATGTGTGTGTATACATATATATGCATATATATCCTTTGTATCTGTTTTGTATATATCTTGGATGTATTTATGTTCATGTTGTACATTTTGCATATATAATATCTTATATTTACTTATTTTTGTACATGTTATCTCCATCAATAGAATACAAGATCCTCAAGGGAAATATTTCACTTTTGCCTTTGTATCCCCAGAGCCTAACATAGTGCCTGACACATAGTTAGTGCTTAAAAAATTCTTGTTGATTGATTGATCAGTTTCCTGGGTATAAAAGTCTCCCTAGGTACTTCTATACTCCCTCAACCATCATATCCAGTCAGTTGACAGGTCCTTTTCATGCTATTGAAATGAAACCTATCTTGCTATCCAGATGAGACTCGACGGTGGGAAGAGAATAGTAGAGAGTTCCAATGTGTGGGGAAATTCACCCTCTATCTTGTGACCATGCAACAGGAGTGAGGGTGTCCTGGTGTTTTGCTCTCCAGCTTTTCCCTCTGAAGAAAGATCAAAACCAGTGGCTACCATTGCTGCTGCTGCTATCGCAGCCAATGAATGAATGTGTTGCTTTGCTGGCATGTGCATGACTGGTGAGCTTAACCCTATGCCTCCTTGTATCAAGTTTCCTTCTCTTAGACCTCAGAACTGGGGAAGGATACAACTCTTATTAATTGAGCCTTTGTCCTCATGAGAAGAAGGAATATAAAGTGACAAAAGCTGATTCTTGCTTCAGCTAGCTATGTGGCTTGGAGTTGGCTGCTATACTATCCAACAAATTGTACCACTTTTATTCTCTGTTTTTCATTGCTACTGTCATGATTTCTCTTTCTATAAATGTAAATATGGCAGCCACTAATCCTTGTAATAAGGTTAATATTGGCAATGTTGAGAGAGGTTTGAGAGAAGACTTGAATTGGGGTAGAAAATAAGGAATAGATATGTCCCACTTTAGTGTGAAGCACAGGAAGGTAACAGAAGTCATCTTTTGGGGAATTACAAACTCTTTGAAGGTATTTTGTGATAGTATTCCCAGTCCAGCTCAAACTCATTTAAGCAAGAGACATTGTAAGCAGTGAATCAGGAGCTTCTGGACACTATAGAATTTTTTGAGCCATGACCTTCTTTGTCTGAGAACTATCCATGGGGGAACTAAAGAAGCCAGACTATGTCTTTCCTAGATAACCTTGTCTTGGACTTGCTAATGTACACCATCTCAGAAGTCAGTCAACACACACTTATCAAAGTACTTACTATGTGCCAAGCACTATGCCAGAAGTGACTTTCAACTCTCAAGCTATGTGGAGATGATGTCAAAAGTACAGAAAGATATAATGGAACTTTCGCAGTTCAAGATGGACAAGATATTGGTAATCTTGCCTTGTTCTGAGAAAGATCAAAGGCATGAAGTTGGGTATTTTATCATATATCATTTTATCATATATTGTTCAGTGCTTTTATGGTTCCTATCCAAGATCAAAACTTTGTATAGAGTAGAATATCTTCTGCCTTTTTTTGTGGGGAGTAATGATGTGATTAGAGTTCAATGAAATATAGCAAGTTGAAGGGAGGAGGCAGGGTTAAGCTAGTAGGTGGGTGCTCAAAGATGATCTAATGTGGGTAAAGCCACATTAACCACAAATAAATGCATAAGGATAGTCATTCATGGACAGATGGAGCTAGAGAAAATAAGATCTTCCTGAGAATCAAATAAAGCTTGTCACTTCCCTAGCACTTCCTTTCAGTGGGAGTGGAGCACCATAATCAGCAGAATAAACTTGGGGTTCACTCAGCACCTGAGCCTTCCTATTGAATAGGATCAGGTTAGAGGTTGGCAGTACCACTTGGTGAACATGTTGTATCCTCTGAAAAGAATGTGAACAACCTGAAGGCATGAACTCTTTAATTTTTGTCTTTGTATTTCCAGAGCTTAACATAAAGCCTCGAACATAGTAGGAACTTACTAAATATTAACTGAATGAATGAATAGCACTTAAAAAATCTCTGCCATGTATTTATTATGTAATGTTGTTTCTTATGGCTATTTGTATTAGTGTCCCACCTCTATAAAGGACCAAGTTTCATAAGGGCAGAGGCTTAGTCTTATCTATATATTGTATCATCCCCTATGCCTAGTACTGAGTCCCCAGAGAACAATCTTAGATGTTTGTTGAATGAATCAATACCCTGATTGAAGTTTAAGGAAGGAAGTGTTCAAAGAGCCACACCTACATATTTCTTGAGCTCACATGAGGACTAGGGTAATAATAATGATAATTTACATTCACATAAAATACTTTATGAATTTAATACTATGCTACCTCCTCTCTCCTACTACATAGGAATACCTTAGTACTCTAAAGAGATACCTTCTAGGAGTTGGAAGCTGTGATATTTGGAAGTGATTTGGAGTTCAGAAGAAATCCTGTAGGCTCCCTGCTACAGTTAGCGTTCACTCTATGGATCTGTCTTTATCCTATGGCCCTACAACAGCTATCCAATAAAGTCTCTGAATCCTTCAGAGGCTGTCTAGTTTAACCTGAACATGCCTAGGAATACAGTATTGCCCAATATCTTCAGAGGCAGCCCATTTCATGTTTAAAAAGCTCTAATTATTAGGAAATGTCTGCCCATTAATTACTTGTTCTGCTCACTCCTAACACTCTGCTTCTTCCCCTGGCCTAAGCAGAATGAATATGCTACCTCTTCTACAAGAGAGCTCTGCAAATACCAAAGATTGTCAAATCTAATGCCTCCTTCACATAATAGGCTTTCAAATACTTGAAGATAACTGTCATGTCCCCTAAGTCTTTTCCTTTCCAAGATGAACACCCCAAATTCCTTCTGTAATGAGATATACTGACCCCACTTTCTCAGGGCCAGGGGAACTCCAACTCTCCTCAGAGTTCTATGGTGCCTTGAAGGGTTGAGAATGACTTTTTTCTCTATTTCAGTTGACTTTGACACCCATTCACTGTTTCCCCCCATTTTTAGGAGGCCAGTAACTATCACTCAAGCAATATTTAACCACTTGACATAAATTAGCTTTTGTAAAAGAATATTTACTTTAAAAGTATAGCAAGAACAAATGCATAAATATTATCCCTAGAACCTCTACACTGTCTTTGTCTCTGGGAGTTGTGGGAAATTAGGATCATAAACTATTCAACTCTTACATAACACTAGTCCCACCAAGTCCATGTCCAGACGCGTCATTTCTGCTGGACAAGTCCTTACCCTAGCCTCCATCAGGCTGGAGTCTCCAAGGTCCTTCTCAAGGTTGCTTCCTCTTCCCTAGGGTATGAAGACTGAATTGACTACAACACTTGGCCTGGGGTCCAACTTTCACATTTATGCAGCTCGATATCTTAACCTCTCAAAACTCTCCAAGATAGAGATGCTAGTCCAGGAATGGGAGCCTACAGCCTCAAGGCCACACATGGCCCTCTAGGTCCTCAAGTGCAGCCCTTTGACTGAATCCAACTTCACAGAACAAATTCCCTTAATAAAAATATTTGTTCTGTAAAACTTAGACTCAGTCAAAAGGCCTCACCCAAAGACCTAGAAGGCCACATATGGCCTTGAAACTTCAGGTTCCCCACCCCTATGCTAGTCCCTACACTTAGAATGGAAAAGAATGAACAAAAAAAAAAAATCTAAGGACCATAAACTGATAGGCCTATGTTGACAATTCTGAATAAATAACTAATGGAAAAAGTCTCTTTCCAACCACATGAATAGTCAACTCGTAAGAGCCAACCTATTACAGAATGTCCATTCATGTGCCCATATATCTAAGGCATTTCCTTTACACATCATCACACTTCTCCTGGAAGTAACTTCCTATTGGATTCCATGTGAAGAGATACCATCTCATATAGTCTAGGCATACACCAGACCCCCATTACATTTTGATTCATCTGTGCTTCATAAAGTATGGTTTTCAATTCCCATAAGATCCTAGTTGTCCTGATCTGGATGCACTTCAGCTTGTCAATATCCTTTCTAAAATTTGGTAGCCAGAACTAAACAAAGTATTCCAGATGTGATCTGATCTACAGCTCTTCCAGTGAGTCAGTCAATAAGCATTTATTAAGTGCTGAACACTGGTCATATAAAGAAAGGCTAAAGCAATTCTGGCCCTTAAGGAGCTCACAATATGGAAAATCAATGTACATACAAGGAAATTAGTACAGGAGGGATTTGGAAAACCCTCTTACAGAAGTTCAGATTTGAGCTGACTCTTGAACAAAGTCAGGGAAGCTAATAGATTGAGGTCAGCACAAAGAACATTCCCAGGCATAGGGGACAGCCAAGAAAAAGTAATGGTGTTTTGTGCAAGGAACAGCAAGAATGCCAGTGTAAAGTACACGGAAGTAAAAGAAGATTGGAGAGGTAGAAAGGAGCCATGTTGTGAAAGGCTTCAAAAGTCAATTAGAAGATTTTATATTTGACCCTAGAGATGGTGGGGAGCCATTGGGATTTATTGAGCAAGAGAGTAACATGCTCAGGTATATGCTTTAATGAGGCCACTTTGGCAGCTGTGTTAAAACAGGAAGAGACTTAAAGCAATGCAACTTAGGTCAATTATTTTGGCTACCGGTCAGACCAAGCTCACTTTGAGCCTATAGTAGACTAACATTCCCATGTCATTTTCTTGCAAACTTCAGTCCAATTATGTCTTCCCTAAATTATATTTGTGAAGTTGATAATTTAACCCAAATGTAGAATTTTAAATTTGTCTCTCTGAAATTTCATATAATTATATTCTAATGTATTGCTCTAGCCTGTCAGTATCTTTTAGGATTTGAGTTCTATCCTCCATGATAGTTATCGCCATGTCATTTGAAAATTTGATGACTGTAGCAGAGTATAGGTCTTCATTTTGTTGACCAGGGTCACATGAGAAATGCTGTCAAATGCTTTGCTGAAATCTAGGTGTTCTATGTCTATATCATGCCCATCATTCCTACTCTAATTATCCTATTAAAAAAGAAAATAAAGTTATTTAATACAACCTTTTTTTAAGTGCAACCCTTTTCTTAATGAAGCTATGTTGCCTCTTTCATGTTTAAATGGTCATATAACATTATTTTAATACTGAGTTCTAGATTTTGTCAGTAATTGAAGTCATTTGAATTGAAGTAATTTGCAGAATCCATCTTCTTGACTTTCTTGATAATTAGAATGAAATTTGCCCTTCTCTTGTACTGTACCACCTCTCCCATTCTACATGATCTTTAAAAAAAAATTAAATAAATTTTAAAATATATTTTGTCCTCACCTGGATTTCCTCCTGTTCCTTCCTTTCCCTCTCCCAGAGATCTATTCCACATAATAAAGAGTTTTTTAATAAAAAAAGGAAAAGAAGAAAAACAAATCAGGAAAACCAATCAATATACTGAAAAAGAGATCTGAAGATATATACAATGTTCTAGAACTGTGGATCCCTTTCTTCTGAGGGAGAGATGTCTCCTTATATTTCTTCTTTGGAGTCGTGCTTATTCTTTGTAATTTTGCAACTTGGCACTTTCAGTTGTTTTGTGATTATTCTTTTCATTTACATTGTTGCAGTCACTATGTGTGTACATACATATGTATGCATATGTATGTATGCATATGTATGCATATGTATGTATGCATATGTATGCATATGTATGTACACACATAGACTCTGTTTACTTTACTTTTCAACAGTTTACCTAATAATAATAGCTAGCATTTATATATAGCTTTAAGATTTTTGAAACACTTTAATATATTATCTTATTTAGTCCTGTAAGGTAGGTGCTATTATTATCCCTATTTTTTTCTCTTTTTTTTTTGGAGGGGGAAAGGCAGGGCAATTGGGGTTAAGTGACTTGCCCAAGGTCACACAGCTAGTATGTGTTTAGTGTCTGAGGTTGGATTTGAACTCAGGTCCTCCTGATTCCAGGACTGGTGCTCTCTTTATTCATTGTGCCTCCTAGCAGCCCCTATTATCCCTATTTTACAGATGAGGAAACTGAGGCTGAGAGAGGTTGCATGAGGTTCACAGGATCATATATCTATTGAGTAATTGGGATAGGATTTGAATTCCATCTTTTTTACTCTAAGTCCAGCTCTCTATGCACTGACACTTAGCTGACTTATATATCTTTCTATGCTTTTCTGTATCCATTATATTCATCATTTCTTAAAGCATAGCAATATTCTCTTACAATCATGATTTGGTGCCATTCCCTAATCACTGGGCCTCTACTTTGTTTCTAGTTCTTTGCTACCACAAACAGTGAAGCTATACATATTTTGGTATATATGGGGATTTAATTCTTATCAATTACCTCCTTGGGGTCTACGCCCAAGTAGTGACTGGAATCTCTGCATCAAAGAATATGGACATTTTAACCTTTTGTCTAAGTACAAATTGCTTTCCAAAATGGTTGTATTGATTCATAGCTTTTCCAACAATGCCCTAGTGTGCCTATCTTCCTACTATAACTCCAACATTTTGTTATCTTTGTCAGTTTGCTGAGTGTGAGGTAAAACCTTGGGATTTTTTTAATCTGTGTTCCTTGGAACATTTAGAAAAATAATTGTTAATAATTTTTAATTCTTCTGAGAACTGTTTGTTCATATCCTGTGACTACTTATTTACTGGGTAATGATTTTAGTTGTCTATATATCTTGAATTTTTGCTCTTGTTCAGTCACGTCAGTCATGTTAGACTCTTCATGACCCCATTTGCAGTTTTCTAGGCAAAGATTCTGGAGTGGTTTTGCCATTTCCTTCTCCAGCTTTTACAGATGAGGAAATTGAGACAAACAGGGTTAATTGACTTGCCCAGGGTTGCACAGCTAGTAAGTGTCTGAGGCTAGATTTGAACTTAGATCTTCTTGACTCCAGGTCGGTACTCTATCCACTGGGCCATCTAACTGCCATATATCTTGAATACTAAATCTTTATCTGAGAAATCTGATACAAAGATTTTTCCCCCAGTCAACAACTTCCCCTTACCTTACAATCATTACTTTTGTTTGTGCAGAAGCTTTTGAATTGCTTATATTCAAAATTAGTTTTTTTAGTTTTTGTAATTGCTTCCATTCCTTGTCTGATTTCCTTGACCTATTAGAGATGACTAACCATGGTTCATATTGTCTGTTACAATTTATTCAATATTTTTGTATAACCCCCAAACTTTGTTCTTATATGTTCTGAGTTCAGTCTTGGAGACTTCTCACTAAATATCCCTCTTTTTCTCATGCTCCCATCCAGAATTTCCTATATGAATATAAGAATTTATATAGTAAATAGGTATCTATGGAAGCTCAGCCCTTCAGTCCCCATGCAAGTATTCAGACTAACAAAAAAACTAAATGTAGGACAAGCTTTATTTATCCCAATAAAAAATACAAAGGACTTATACTTCAATGCTTGCTTTCTTCAGTGAGCCTCACTTTCCTTGGGTCTTAGTACCTATAGCAATGTAAAGGAAGTCTTCACTTCCCTACCAGAAACCCTCAGGTTCACTTAGTTGACCCTCTCTAAACCTATATACTTTATATAATTCACCTGTATAAAAAATAAGGTTCAGGTTTGCATTTCTATATTGCAATTTTGTCTGTTGCTGATCTATGGCTCAGACTCCTTTTTGTTCTAGGAGCTCCCTTGTGTCCAAGAATTCCTCTGCTAGTTATTACTTGGTTCAGCAACTTCACTATCATTTGCCACTGCTGCTGGCTTACCTTCTTGCTGCTTCAGCTTAGCTCAGTAACTCCTTGTCTTTAGACTAGTTCCTCTGTCTGAAAAAAAAAAAAGAATAACCCAGAAAACATCTTTCAGAAGCACGTCTGACTGTCACTCTCCTGCTCAAGTAACTTCAGTGGCTGGCTCCCTATTGCCTCTAGGATAAAGTACAATCTCTAAATCATAGCCCTTCATGACTTGGCTCCCACCTACCTTTCCAAGAATATTGCACATAACTCTCTTCTCCATACTCTCATTCTTCATTCTAGTCAAACCAGCCTACTTTCTACTCCCTAGATTTGACCTTCTATCTGCTTCTCTACCTATGTAACACAGGCTTTTTATTCAATGCCTAGAAAGTATTTCCTTTGCTTTTGCCACTCAGAATCCCCTAGTATGGCCAAAGATTGGCTATGTCAGAGTAGAAAGAAACAGTAAAGTCTAGATCTTTCCGTAATTACTCCAACAAAGACTGAGGAAGAGTACCAGACTGGGTGGTGATTAGGGAAACCCCAGAGTAGCATCAGTGTGTCCTTTTTCTAGTCCAGGTTTATATATGGGAACAGCCAGGGGCCATAGGTACTGGGGAAGTAGAGGAGGAGTGTTCACCTAGGAAGGTCCAAGAGACAAGACTAGGTTCCTTATACAAGACAGGGAGCACAGAACAGACAAGCTGGCAGCAGGTGATTTGCAAGCATTTATTAAGCACTTATTATGTGCTAAGCTCTTGGAATACAAAGAAAGGCAATAAAGGCAAAAAACAGTCCCTGCCCTCATAGAGCTCACAGTCTAATAGGAGAGACAATGCTATCAACTAGGTATGACCTTGTCTGTCTGTCTGTTTGTCTATCTTTCCATCTACCCATCCTTCCATCTATCTGCCTATCCATCTGAGATCTATTTTGTTTGGTTGTTTCAGTCATGTCCAACTCTTCATGACACCATTTGGGGTTTTCTTGGTAAAGATACTCTTGGTAAAGAGTTGTTCATTTCCTTCTCCAGTTCATTTCAACAATGAAGAACTGAGGCAAACAGGGTTAAGTGACTTGCCCAGGGTGACAACGCTAGTGTCACATTTGAACTCAGAAAGGTATCTTTCTGACCCCAGGCCCAGCACTCTGTCCACTGAAACACCTAGGTGCCCTAAACTGAGATCTATATGCACACATAAATACATGTATTTATGTAGAGATAAACCATATAAATATATAACACTATTCTAGAACATACAATGTATTATAAATTATACATAACACGGTAAATATTTTTATATTTATTATATATTCATATATCATATAGAAAATGGTATAGTAAATATAATAGTGTATTATACCTTAAAGTTATAAATATAATTATCACACAATATAGGATACATTATAATTTGTTACAAAATTGTAAATATGTAATACATCATGTATTTATAATATATTTCCACGGCTCCTGTATACAAGATATTGGAGAGAAAGTCAGAGGGAAGGCATTATGATTAAAGAAGGGCTTAAAGGAGGGGCTTCTTACAGAAAGTGGTAGTTTAGCTCTGCTGATTTGGTCCCAACCCTCTCAAAGCCTGCAGCTCAAGATTTGTTACCTACTTAGCTTTCCCAGATTTCAGGTCCAGGGCTCCTGCCCAGCTAGCACAGAGCTGTGTCTCCGGTGACTTTTTTCACGTTCCATATGGTGTCGTCAGTTACATGAGTATTCTTCAAAACGCCTCTCCTGTTTTAAACTCAAGCTCCGGCTGGTTTGTAACAGTAACAACCTTTTCCGTACGTGCCCCCGCGCTCAGCGCGGCGCCTCCAACACTGCCTGGGGGGCTAATGAACATCTGTTGAATGGGGTCAGTGTCTGGTGTAAAGGGCCCTGGGTCTGAATTGAAGGAGTTGCTTCAGATTCCAGGGCTGACACTTCTAGTTCCCTAAGCCTCTTCTAGATAAACGGTATGTAGTTAAAACTTTGTCAACCTTAAAAAACATTTTATAAAATTAATTGTAACGTTACAACACATGCATTAATATAATAAATATTATTTTAAAAATCCTATGATTGGTTTCACTGACCACCCCTTGGGCATGGTTAATTTTATCTAGAGGATAGGGGAGATGATATACGGTTAATCAAATGACAGGGAAGATCCGGCTGGTAAGTGACACGTCGCCCTATGTACAATAGAAGCCTTTCTCGGGGTGGCCAAACTCCAGTTTTTTGTTTTTTTCTCCCCAGGGCAAGGGTTTCGAGACAAGAGGGGAGGGAGGAAGATCTCCCAAGTGTTCATACTAAAGGAAGCCCAGCCCTCGCTGACACGGTCCTCCGGCATCCCATCGTCCCCCGCGGCTTGGCCACGTCCTCTCCTTGGCGGCCGCTCTGCCCTGCCGGTGCCCGGCGCCCTCTCGGTGATCCGCCGCAGCCCCCTGGGCGGGTGTCATGGCTGCGGGCGTCGAGTTGGCAGGAGTTGTCTGCTGGGCTGGCAGAAAGTGGCCTGAGTAGCCGGACAGACGTCTGCCCCGGCGTACCAGGAGCTCCCGGGCATGAGCCAGGCTTCCTTCGCAGGATTTCTCGGTGTTGGCGGGTGACCGTCGTTCGCGGCTCGGGAGCATTCTGGGCGGTGGTGGGCTGTGGAAGGGCCGGCCTGTCGCAGCCTTCTGAGGCCGGCGTCGCCTTGAAAACCGGTGGAACGCTGCGGGCGTCTAGCCGGGGGGCTGCGTTCGTGACTGGCGAGAAGAGGCGCGGGTCCAGACGGCGGGGGAGCGGCTTCGCAGTCAGTGGCCGAGATGTCTTCGTGGTTGGGCAACCTGGGCTCTAGCCTGGGCCATTCCCTGGGACAGGTGGGCGGCAGCCTGTCTTCTCTCACGGGCCAGATCTCCAGCTTCACCAAGGACATGCTGTTGGAGGGCACGGAGGAGGTGGAAGGTAACCGCGGGGTTTGGGGGGGTCCCCAGAAGGGTTCGGGACCGGACTGTGCCCAGCCTTCATATTTATCAGGGGAGTGATATTGACCCGGGGCCTCTTGAGTTCATGCCCAGATGTCCGGGCGCCTGGAGCTTACCCATCCCCTGTACAGGTCTGGAAAGAAATGCCACGTTTTTTTTTTTTCCTTTAGCCACCTTGTTTTCTTTCCTTGTCTGAGCGCATTCTGTGAAGGTTCCTACTCTCCTCCCCTTTCCTTGAGGTCCCTTCTCTCTTAGCCAAGGAGGTCTCCAGTTTCCTTTTCCCCCTCCCCCAATTATCATTTTAGTCTTCAACTTAGAAATGGTACTTGGGCATCTTTGGCAGTTGGGTTGAAACAACTGTTCAACGGTATTTTCTTATCCCTATTTCTAAAATTGAAGTGGACCTAAGCTCCAGGTTTCAGCATAAAAAAAAAAATCTCATTACTCTCACTCAGAAAATACATTTGTTTATCACAAATTTTGCAAATTTAATTTTTCTCTTTACTGTCACATCTTTGTGAGACCAGTAAAACACATTTAACTGACCTGAATGCTGTTGACTTACCGCAATAAACATAAAGCAGTCTTTTCTGTGTTTGACCAGTAAAACCTAAACACTATTAACTGACCTGAATCGTGTTGACTGGACTCAGTAAACATAAAGCAGCCTTTTCTATGTTTCCTCTGACTTAGAGTATCTTCTATTAGTAAAACATGGCTGTTTTAAAAATTGATTCTTATTCTTATCACTTATTTTACTTTTTCTGTAGTCAAATGACAGTGTACTTTGACTTGTGTTTATTTTTATCTACATTCTTTCTACATTTTCTGCATTTTTCCACTGTCGAATGGTGCTTTGTATTCAAATAGTACTTTGCACAGTTTTCAAAGCATGTTTTCACTAATGAATCTTGTTGAATTCTGACAACAGCATTGTGAGATAGGCACAATAAACATATTTTCCCTCAGTTTTTACAGTTAAGAAAACTGGAGCTTAGAAAAGCAAAGTGAGAGTCCTTGGTCCATTGGAATATAAGTAATCTAATATTTTAGATTCTCACTGCTTTTCCCTTTAATTACTGTTCTTGTAGACTTCAGTAAAGAACAGTGTGACTCACCCAGAGTTTCACAATAGCAAATAATAACTATTTGCAATTATATAGCACTTTATCATTACAAATTGATTTGTATCTTGTATCTTATGTAATATTCCCAACAGCCCTGTGAGACAGGCATATTACCTAATACTAACAAGGGGTGCTTCTGAAACCTGGTCTTCAGACCCAAAGTCCAGTGTTCTTTCCATTATATCAAAATACCTCTCAGAAAGCTGATTGAAAGCTAATATTTGCTAATATTTCTTCATTTGGCAATTTGTAACTGCTTTAAGTGATTTTGGAGAGTCACAGAATTTCTGATATGGAACATCAGTGACCTCTACAGCTAGGTGGTACAGTATATCAGGTACTTAACTAGGAGTCAGGAGAATCTGAATTCATTTCCTCTCTTACACATAATAGCTATGTGATTTTGGGCAAATCATTTGACCTCTCTCAGCCTCATTTTCCCCTTGATGGGGGATGGAACCTTCCAGTTCTAAATCTGTGATCCTATGATGCTGTGTAGTCCAACCCCATTCCTTTAAAACAATCTTTACTCTAAAAGTGGTCATTCAGACTCTCCTAGAAGAAGTCCAGTGAGATGTAACTCACCACTTTCAGCCTGTTGCACTTTGGACAGCTTTACTACTCAAGAAGTTTCTCCTGAAATCAAGCTTTAATTTGTTTCTTTGCAGTTTCCACTCACTGTTCTGCTCTCTAGGGACAACAGGGCAAGCCTGATCATCTTCCATAAGATAGACCTTCAGACACTTGAAAACTTAAAACTGTTCCTAAGTGCTTTCTTCTTCAGGATAAACATACTTAGGGTAAATATTCCTTCAGCCAATCTTGATATGATGTGGACTCAAGGCCCTTTGCCATCCTGGTTGCCCTCCTCTAGAAACTCTACAACTTATGAATGCCCTTAAACTGTGGTCCTCAGAACTTAATTCAATATTCCAGATATGGTCTGACCAAAGTAGAGTGTGGAGGAGCTAGCTGTTTCCTCTCCATTCTTGGAAGCATTGTCTCTCTTTAAAAAAAAAAATTATGAACTGGAAAATAAACAACAAAAACAAACATTTCCATATGCAAAGTAGAACAGGAAAAGATTATATATGAAGTCATGAATCTACTATACACAACTTAATCTTAAAAAAATACCTATCATGATAATTTAATATAGTAGTGCCACCATCCTCTTACTTATATATCTTCTGAACTTCTTTCTTTTCTATGTATTTAAAAAATAGCAGTGCCTATTTTAATGTATCCCAAGATTGTATTAACCTTTTGGCTGCCTTATAACACTGCTGATTCATATTAGTCTTTCAGTCTACTAGAACTGGCATTTCTTTTTTTTTAGACAGTCTACTCTAAACATTCCTTCCTCATTCTGTACTTATGAGCTTCACTTTCTTGAACCCTTGTGTAAGATTACATTTATTAGGGGCGGCTAGGTGGCGCAGTGAGTAGAGTGTCACCCTGGAGTCAGAAGGACCTGAGTTCGGAGCCGGCCTCAGACAATTAATGCACACACAAACAAAAACCTAGCCGTGTGACCTTGGGCAAGTTACTTAACCCCAATTGCCCTCCAAAAAAACAAAAACAAAAAGATTACATTTATTCCTATTTAATTTCTTCTTATAAGTCAGTTTAATGCTCCAGACTGTCAACTTTTTACTCCTGACTCTGTCATCCATTGTTAATTGTCCTTTTAAGCTTTTTATTGTCTTCATTTTTGATGAGCATATGTTTTATGCCCATTTTCAAGTCATTGATAAAATTATTAAACCACTTTGGATCAAACACAGATCCTTAGGGCAGTCCATTGTATACATTGTGTCAACTCTGTGATTAATGACTACTATTTGAGTCCAGCTGTTCAAGTAGTTCTCTATCCATTTAATTATATTATTATCTAATCCAGTGGTTTCCAAATTCATGGGTTCTGGGAGAGGGAGATAGGAAGGGAGTAATTTGAGTAATGGGAATTTACATAAAACAAGAACTATCTGTATACATATTGGAAGTACATGCTCAAAAATTTATTGCTGATAGGGTTATGTGATAAAACTTGGAAAAACGCTAGTTCACGTCTTTCCACCTTTTCCACAAGAATAACATGAGAGACCGTGTCAAATATTTTTCTTAAATCTACATAAATTTTATCTTCAGCATTCCCATACTGTAAAAACTGGAAATGATTCATTGATTTTTAATCATTCAGTCCACTAGGCTTTTTTTATAGTGCCCACTGCGTTTTAGGCATTTTACTAGGTACTGGGATAACTCCAAAAGTAAGCTAGTTATTGCCCTTAAGCTTATATTCTACTTATGTTCACACATAAGCAAATACAGGAGATATACAGAATGAATGCAGAAAGATATGAAAGTCAAATCACTTAACAACTGGGGATTGAGTAAAGACCTTTTGAAAAAAGTGGCATTAGAACTGAGCCTTGTAAGAAGTTACAAGTATAAAAATCAGAGGTAAGAGGGAGAGTATTTCAGGAATGAGGTAAAGGCTATGCAAAGATATTTTGGTGAGAGATGGCATGTCATATATAGGGAACAGCAGACAGCCAAACTCTACGTTAAATGGAATCTGAGGGGGAGTAACGTAAGCATTTTGTAAAGATAGATTAGAACTAGATTATGAAGGACTTTAAATGCTAGAAGAGATTGTGTTTTATCTTAGAAGCAGTGGGGAAATACTGATGCTTCTTTAACAGTTAACTAATAAAGTCAAACTCACACTGTGTACAAGATGGATTGGAATAGGGGAGAGATACAGGGAGGTAAATTAGGAGACTAGGCGGGAAATAACAAGGGCCTAGACCAGGGTGGTAGAGAGAAGGGAATGTGTGTAAGAAATATTAAAGCATAATCAACAAGATTTTGGAACTGATTGGATTTGGGGGGAATGAGAGTGAATGAAGTGTTGAGGATAATTTCATGGTTGTGAAACTAGAAGAATGGTGGTACCCTAGATGGAAATAGGGAAGTTGGGAAGGGTGGGTTTGGGGGAACAATAATGAGTTCTGTTTTAGAGATTTTGAGTTTGAGATGCCTTTGGGGCATCCAGTTGGAGATGTGAAATTGGAGATCAGGAGTGAGATTAGAGCTGGATATAGAGATGTGGAAATTATCTGCATAGATATAATGATTGACTCTATGGGGACTGATAAAATCATTAAGAGAGTCTTGCAACAGAAGAGTGCCTAGTTCAGAGCCCTGGGTTACACTCACACATAGGACATGGGTGATTATATTACAGAGGAGACTGAGAGGCAACTGTCATACAGGTAGGAAGAGGACCATAACAAAACAATGTCTAGAAAATTTAGAGAGGAGAGAGTATCCAGAAGGAAAGAATGGTCAGTAGTATCAAATGCAAAGGTCAAAAAGGATAAAGACTGAGAAAAAGCCATTGGGTTGAATAATAGATTATTGGTGACCTTGGAGAAAGCTATTTCAGTTGAGTGATGTGAATGAAAGTGAGATTGCAAGGAGTTGAGAAGTAATAGGAAATTTATGGAGTGTTGGGAGTTTCTTCTAGGGATTTGGCTGTGACAGGGAGAGTGGATTGAAGAATTGGTAAGGTCAGGTAAAGGTCTTCTATTTTTTTAATGATGGTAGATATTTTGTTTATTTTGAAGGCCTGAAGGAAGGAACTAGAGGATAAGGAGAAACTAAAAATTAGGGTAAAAGGGGATAATTGAAAGGGAAAATGGCAGGAGGAGGTAGAAGTCGATGCTTTCATGAGTACAAATAGGTTGGTGTGGACAAGAAGAAGGCAGCTTGTCTTAAGATGAACAAAGGAAAGAATGGGTATAGTTTTGAGATGATTTGAAGTTTTAAGTAGGATGGGGAGGAAACTTTGATGGATAGTGAAATTTGAAGTAAGGTGCTCTTAAGTGAGGTTGTGATGAAATATAGGTGACTCAAAAAGAGAATAAAATGTTTGTGACAGTCATTAGGGGTATTGTGATTAAGAAGCTAATTACCAAGAATTGGTATATAGCAGTGCCATCCTATTGGGATTGGATTAAAGGAACCAATCAGGCATGATTATGTTACTTTCTCCACTGGCATTCAACAATAAATGAACAGGAGCAGAGAAGGGAGAAGGTGGGGATAATTGAGTGTTAGGGTTTGGAAAAAAGGATAAATACCAAGGGACAGTGGGACAAGTGTTCCAGGAGTCAGGGACAGAGACAAGTTCATCTGATTAATCAAATGGTCAAGGTTTTGAAAGGAGGGAAGTGACGCCAAAGTAAGAGTTGTAGCCTGGGAAAGCTGTTTGTAGTTCACTCTTGAGAGGACCATGGCATCAAGAAGGTGATGCCATGACTTGCAAATGAATGATATTTGTGTGTGAGGGCTGTGAAAGTCGCCAGCCTCACTTTCTCCTCCAGAGCCATCTGGGTTCAGTGGCAAGGTATTGATCAGGATGGCTGAAGATGACTGATGAATCCTGCTGCATCTGGGGCCATCATCTAAAATCCAATTCATTTGAAAGTCATGGCATCACCTTCCTCATGTCATTGTCCTCTTCAGGAAAGAAGAACAAACAATCTGGGTGTAGTAGTAGCTGCCCTACTGGGGACCCAACTGACCAGTTGCAGTTTGGGAAGTTCCTTCCATTCCTCTCTGCCCCCCTCCCCTTCACTCCCCTTTCCTTCTCTCCCTTCCCTTTCCCTCGAACTTCAGCTCCGTTGTTTTTTCCACTATATCAAATAAGCTTTCTCCTGGTAATGATGTTTGTTTAAATCAGTTAATCAGTCAGCAAGCACTTATTAAATGCCTGCTATGTGCTAGGCACTGTGTTAGGTGCTGGGGATGCAAAAAAAGTAAAAAAAAAATGCTCCCTGCTCTCAAGGAACTCACATTACAATGTGAGAGACAGCATAGAAAGAACTATGTACTTACAAGATATATGCAGTGTAAATGGAAGGTAATTTCTGGGAGAGGCACTGGGAGAGGAAGAGAGAACAGGGAAATATCTTTTATAGAAAGTGGGATTTGAGCTGTCTTAAGGAAAAATATGTACAAGGTGTATTCTAAAAGTAAGGAGGGAGAGCATTTAAAATTAAAATCATTGCCATTTAAAATCACCTACAAGTAAAGATAAAGCACCTCTGCTCTTATGAGATAAGAAAATAATTAATACCACTATGAAATAGGTAGCATCAAGTACTGTCATTCTTCTATTTTACAACTGAGGAAACAGGTCCAAAGACTTTTAAGTTACTCGTCCAATTCATATTTCTATAGTACTTTCAGACTTACTAAGTTTTTTCCTTAAATAACTTTAAGTGATAGGTTGTAAAACTATTATTTTACTTGTACAGTCTCAAACATAGTATATTTTACAGATGTGGATGCCAGTGGTTGGAGAAGTTAGGTGTCTTGATAGACTATAGTGTCAGCCAGATTTTGAACTTAAGTCTTTATGGTGCCAAATACATTTCACTTTGCACTATATGCCTCTTATTGTTATCGATGCAATATTTTGCTTTGACCACTGAATTGCTATCTTTGAACTTTTTTCATAGGATTTAAAAATTTTGTTAAGGCAGTTTACTGTGCTTAAAATGACCCTCCACTTTTAACAGGCTGAATGAAAATCAATGCATATTTGTGTTGACCCTTATTTAGATGTTTACTAGGATGGCAAAGCAGGCTATGGTGAAAGAAGCATTATAATCTGGTCTTAAACCTAAAAGTGTATAAAAGATATATAAGATTCAGTTTCACAATTTTGGATGAATTGAACTACCTAACATATAAAATAAAATAATACTTTTCACTAAATCTTGCTTGGAATAGAATAGAAATGTCTGTATTAAGATTCCCTCAGGTTTTATATCTTTGGTTACCTGGTCATTGTTTTCCTGTAACACATGGAATTTAATATTTATTTAGTGCCTGTTAGGAGTATGACATCATGGTGATGACTTCAGCATGTTACTTTAAAAACAAAAATAATTAAGTATTTAAATGCAGGTAGTAATATATGAACACTCTAAACCAAAAGTGTCAAACTTGGTACAAAACTTTCACATGTGACTGAGCCATATAAAATATAATTGAGAAATTTTAAACAAAATATAGTACAAGGATATATAGAAATTCTGTACAAAATACAGAAACATACATGATATTAATTTGTGGTTTTCTAAGTCAGTATGCAGCTGACCAGGCTTTGAGTTTGACATCACTGCTGTAAAAAATTCTGGCATTGACCTTGAACAATGGAATACTATGCCAGTTATAGTTATGGTGTTTACAATTACCAGAATTATTTGAAAATCTACCGTTAAAGGGATGAAGCATTCCCAAGGTATTTTTATCTATGTATAGTACTGAAAATTACTATAAGTGTTAAGTATATCAGGCTAAAGGAATGTCTTTAATTCTTTCATATCATAAAGGAGAATCTTATGGAGGCAGTGCCAAAGTTGCTATTGACATTCAGGTTTTTGTCTTATAATCGTTCCACACTTTTAAAACTGAACTCAGTAAAAGGTTGCATAGTGTGATACAGTAGAAAGCACACCGTAGTTAGCTCTGTCTCTAAATTAGATTTGAGCAAGTCAGTTAACATTTGGACTTTGCTTTCCTTCATCTGTAAAATAAATATGTTGGACTAGATATTCTCTTAGGTTTCTTCTGTCTCTTAACAATACGTGTTTGCTGTAGTGCCAGATATATTTACTTGTTCATATAGCAATGATTAAAACATTAGGATCTATTTTTTTTCAGCTACTATGGAAGAATTTCAAGTATCCAGTTCTAGGATGAAGGAAATTGAAGCCATTCAGACAACTCTGAGGGCGGAGGTAAGGAGAATTATAGATTTTTCAACTAGGTGGACTTATTCCATTTCACCTTTCTTTTATCTTTCTAAGTAAAGTTGGCCTCCATATTACTGACCCAGGACAGCAAAATGAAATATCAGTAATGATAATTGAGCATGCTATTGTCAAACTATATGGGAAGTGATCACATATAACAGGGTTTTTAAACTTTTTTTGTGTCATGGTCTCCTTTGACATTCTGGTGAACCCTATGGATTCCTTCTCAGAATAGTTTTTTTAAATGCATAAAATAAGATACATAGGACTACAAAAGAAACTATATTGAAATAGCTATCAAAATGTTAACAAAGAGACCCCATATGAAGAACCTCTGCTATAAGTATCATTGGTGTGAGATTGCTTATGATATTTCAGTCCTATATTATCTTGCTGAAATTGCTACATGTAAGATTGAGAGAATAAGAGAAAATCAGCTTTTCTTGGTTCTTATGCTTGAAGAAAAATTTTTATATATTGTTATTGTTTACTCTTCTCTTTTATTTTTACCTTCATCTTCATCTATTAGAAATAGAAAGATGCTGTAACCTTTCAGATTAACAGTTTGAGAGTGCAGTTCTGTTTGTTCTTTTTAAATTTTTCCCAACTTAAAAAAAAATGTACATATTATTGGGGTGCATTGGAATAGAAAATGTTGGAGCTATGAGCTAATTTTCTTAGCGCTAGGCAGACGCTTGTGAAGTCTTGTGTCTTGTGGGCTATGATTAAGGGCAATGTAGATAATTTAGAAAAGCTTTAAAGGAGAACCACAAGGGGATTATAGAAATTAAAAGAAAAACTTATGAAGAAAGATTGGCAGACTTCTGCTTCCTTAGCCTGAGAAAGAGAAGGGTGAGAAGAGACTTAATAGTTGGATAGTGATTGTGTAGTTTATTCACCTCTGTAGATAAAAGGAAATCTTGTTGCAGGTAGTCCCGTTGTTATTGGTGGTCACACTGTTCATCAGTAGTAAACTATCTTGGCCAGGCACTATAAATTGACAATGAACTGGACCAAGAATTGCAAAGGAAGAGAGTGTGCTAGATCACATTTAGTCCATTTCCAGAGTTTCACATTTGCAACTAACAGTTGAAGCTGAAGTTCTGGTGTCTAATGACACTCAAAGAAACTATTTTCTTTTCTTTTTTTTTTAAACAAATACTTTATTAACTTCTGTTTTACATCATTCATTTCCGCCAGATTTTGAGTTACAATCATTTTCCCCCCATTATTCCCCTACCTAACCTCCCAGAATAGCAGTCCCACAAGATATCGCTTCCTCCAATCTGCTCTCTCCCATACCTTCTCCCATACCCCCATCGACTTTTCCATTATAGGAAGATGAATCTTTGTGTCCCAATGCCTGCACATCTTATCTCCCAATTATAGGCAAAAGAGTATTAATAATAGTATTTATATATATATTTGAAACATTTAATGTTACGACCTTGAATTTCAGATCCATTTCCTTCCTCCCTTGTCACCCATTTCTTCTTGGGATATAAGTAATTCAGTATATGTTGTACATGTCTAGCTATGTAAAACATTATCATAGTAGATATATTGTACAAGGCTGCTTATAATTCCCTCCCACTCATCCCACCCCCCACCTGGTCCATTCCCTACATGATCCTGTCCCTCTTCTATACTGGGTACGTCCAACCTCCCCTCCCCCTAAGGATGCCCTCCCATCCATCATCCCTCCTCTCATCCCCCTTCCCTCTATCCTGCTGCAGGTTGAGATATCCCATTTAGTATGTATGTCATTCTCTCCCTGAACCAAATTCAATGTGAATGTGGTTTTGCCTTTTTAGCCTTCTTTATTCTCCCCCTCCTTTGCAACCACTTCCCCTTGCTTCTTCTACATGGGATAGTTTACCCTACCCTGTCTCTCCCCATCTCCTCTTGCCACTTTCCTCTCTCACCTCATAATTTCATCCCTTGAATACTCTCCCTTCCCAACAAAATCAACCTATGCCCTCTATCCATATATAACTGTAACCATATACACACACATTCACATATGTATTCATATGACCACACCCTTCTTCCATTATTTTCATAGTGAGAAAGATATCATCAGTCACAGTTATTGCTTTTCCATATAGGAATGTAAATAGTTCAACTTTGATAAGTTCCTTTTGATTTCTTTTCCTGATTACCTTCTCAGGCATCTCTTCCTTCTTGTGTCTGGATGTCAAATTTTCTATTCAACTCTGGTTTTTCCTCAAGAATGCTTGAAAGTCCTCTATTCCACTGAATGACCATATTTTCCCCTGAAACAAAATACTCAGTTTTGCTGGGTAGGTGACCCTTGGGTTCATTCCCAGTTCTTTGCCCTCTGGAATATCATATTCCATGCCCTTCGATCCCTTAGTGTAGAAGCTGCCAGGTCCTGGGCTATTCTGATTGTGTTTCCACAATATTGAAATTGTTTCTTCCTGGCTGCTTGTAGTATTTTCTCCTTGATCTGGGGATTCTGGACCTGGCTATAATATTCCTGGGAGTTTTCTTTTTGGGATCTTTTTCAGGAGGTGATCTGTGGATTCTTTCAACCTCTATTTTGCCCTCTGGATCTAAACATCAGGGCAATTTTCCTTGAGAATTTCTTGAAGGGTGATTTCTAGGTTCTTTCTTTGATCATGGCTTTCAGGTAGTCCAATAATTTTTAAATTGTCTCTCCTGGATCTGTTTTCCAGGTCAGTGGTTTTTCCCATGAGATATTTCACATTGCCTTCTAATCTTTCATTTGTTTGGATCTGCTTACCAGCATCTTGATTTCTCATAAAGTCATTAGCTTCCATTTGTTCCAGTCTAACTCTGAAGGAATGAATCTTCTCAGTGAACTTTTGAGATTCTTTTTCCATCTGGCAAATTCGACTTTTTAAGGCATTCTTCTCCTCATTGCCCCTTTGGGCCTCCTTTGCCATTTGAGTTAGTCTATTTTTTAAGGTGTTATTTTCCTCAGTCAGGCTGTTGACCCTCATTTCATACTTTTCCTGCATCCTTCTCATTTCTCTTTCTAATTTTTCCTCCACTTCTCTTATTTGATTTTAAAGTCCTTCTTAAGGTCTTCTATGGCCTGCAACCCGCTCATGTTTTCCCCTGGGGCTTTTGGAGCAGGACTTCTGACCTCACAGTCCTTTTCCTGCTCTATGCCCCCAAAATAGGAGTCTAGGGTTGCATTTTTCTGTTTCCTTTGCCTTGGCATGTTGCCACTTAATTGCTTGACTTTGGGCTTGTTGCCACACTATGGCTTTAAGGCCAGATAGAGGAATTTTCGTCCCGAACGTGTGGGGGCAACTTCCGTTTCTGGCAAGCTATAAACCCACCCACCACTTCCACCCTAGATCACAATCCAGATCCAGGGAGGTTAAAGCAAGAGCGATTACCCCCCAAGACTGATCGCTGGATCTCCCCACGATTTGTAGGCTGGGAGCAGGAAATGCCTATGAAAACTACAAAATGGCGTGTCTCCTCAGCGGCTTCTAGCCCCCAGGGGAGGGAGCTGACGCATTCCCCAAATACAGGTCCCAAAGTCCATAGGACACTAACCTCTTACTTTGTCCTAGGCAAGTCTATGTTGATAATTCTGGAGTCTCCACAGTTCCTGGTGGTCTGGGGTTCCTCCAGCCGGCTGCTGGCCCTGCCGCCCTGGGGCTAAAACCTCGGCTCACGTGGACCCGGGCTCGGCTCGGCTCCTGCGCTCTGCGCGCTGCCGGCTCCCAGACCACTGCGCTGGTCCTTCCTGCAGGGTTCTGGGCTGTCCTCAGCGGGAGGTTAGCTTCTCTGTGTCGTTCTGTGGGTGCTGGGGCTCCAGAAGTTTTTCAGAGTCCTTTTTTACATAGTTTGTGGAGAATCTGGGGGCAGAGAAGCTTGGAGGAGCTGTTTCTACTCCGCCATCTTGGCTCCGCCCCCCTAGAATCCAAAGAAACTATTTTCAATAATAAACTTATAGGGTAGATTTTATGACTAGATTTTGTTTTCCTGTGGTATCTGCCTTACTATTTTCAGTTATGGTGGGTTTTTTTAAAAAAAAAACATTTTAAGAGATAGTTCAGTGATATGGGGTAAAAAAAAGTAGAAAAAACCTAGATTAATAGTTTTATTCAGTCAACAAATGTTTTTTAAGCATTTAACTATGCGCAAGGCGTAGTCTTAAGTTCTGAGGATACAGTGATGAAAAATGACATAGTCCTTGCTCTTTATAGTTTGTATATTGAATACTGTGTACATGAAAATGAATGTGATTCGAAGTAGAATGAGTGTGAAAGGTGGTTTGTAAAAGAGACAGATTGTAAGCAGAGAAACCAATAGTAGGTAATCCAAGTGAGAGATTAGTCCTGAACTATGATGGTGGCCATAGAAGGAAGAGACAGAATGAACAGACCTTGATAACTGATTGGTTGTGGGAGAGATAGAAATCTGCTACGGCTAACGTTTAGTTTTGGAGTCTAGGTGACTGGGAATGTGATGATGCCAGCAGTAGAAATAGGGGAATGTAAGAGGAAAAGAGAAGGAGTTTGGTTTTGGACTTAATTGATTGAAGTGCAGGTAGGCCATCCAGATAGAGGTGTTCATCAGGTAGTTAAGAATTCAGGGGGAGATTGGACCTAACACATAGAGAGAGGAGAGACCAGAGGCCAAAGCCTTGGGGGAGAAACATGTATAGAAAGCAGAAGAATAACAATAAGCCAGTGAAGGAATTCATACAGTTTGGAGGCCCTGGAGAGAATAGTGTCCTGGAAGCCAAGGCATGAGTTAGTGTCCAGAAGGAAGGGTGTGATTAGTAATGTGACATGGTGCAGAAAGGTCAAGAAGGATAAGGACTGAGAAAAAGTCAGTGAATTTGGCAAGGAGGAGGTTCCTTGTTTGTTACAACCAAAGGGCAATTAAATGTTGTTAACTTTTTTGTGTAGTGTGGTGCAATTGAAATAGTGCTACATTTGGAATTGGGATCTGTGAGTTTTGAATGCCAGCCTGGTTCTTGACATCTTGGGTAAGGCACTTAAAATCCCAGTTTTCTCATCTTTAACATGTGGGAATTGGACTTGATGGTCTTTAAGGTCCCATCCAGCTCTATGATTCCATGATCCAAAGTTGGTGTTAAGAGACCATGGTTTCTTGATTCTTTCCTAAACTTACATTGCAAGCTAATTAAAATAGTTTAAATTTTCTGGACCTCAGTTCTTATATTTGTTAATATACAGATTCTATTTTGGATATGATGTGAATGATTTTGAACTCTATTTTATTTACTTGTCAGTGAACATATTTTATTCTACCAGTAGAAGGTTGGTTGCTGTCATTATAGTGCTCAAAGAGGACCAAAATGACATCACTATGTTGGGGTCAAGGTATAGTATGCCCAACTATGACTGATCAGGCCAATATGAGCTCCTAAGGCTCTACTACAGGTCAGGAACAAATAGTCCTTGTGAATATTTGGAGTGGAAATGTCTTTAAATTTGTATATCATGTTTTTTGAGCCATTGCAGTTTTGCTTTGCTCATAGAATATAGTGCCATCTTTGATGCAGGCGTGCCATACCATGCTGGGAGTTCCCGTGCCATTGTCTCTCCTGTCTCACAGCCAGTAGAATAAAAGTTTCTTGAGAGCAGGGAGTATTTGGTTTTTGTCTTTGTATGCTCAGTACACAGAATGGTCCCTTGCATATGTTAGGTACCTAAATGTTTATGGAATAGAAATAGAGAACAGGTGAGGGAACCTTTTCTTCCCTCACATGTTAACTCTGTAGCTTTCTTTCTTAGACATCTAGGTTCTCTCTATTATCAGGGATGTACATTCTCCATTGTAAAAGTGTGTGCATGTGTGTTGGTAGCATAAAACTTACTAAATTAACTTGAAGGATGGTAATAACTTCTAAATCTATATTTTGTAGCAAGGTTTTAGTTTTAATTCCACTATCTTGACTATGCTCTTTTATATAAAAAAGAATTACATTAAGTGGGCTAAACTAATTTAATATTTAGCCAGTACCACTAATATATTCATATTTTTTGCTGTGCTTTTAAAAAATCTTTATAGATATATTCTCGTTAAATATATTCCATTCATCTAACATAATTTTTTAAACTGTATTGTAATTAGAAGTGTTAAAATAAGCTACTATATTTATAACTTTTAAGAATTAATTAATTTTGCTTCAGAATTCAGCCAGTTATGTTGTTTTTTGCTTTTGTAACCTTGATATGATAATAGTAAATAAAATTTCATTAAGCTTTGGATCTTTTATGTGAAAAATGTAAAGTAAATTGAAAATTAACATAATGCAGAATGGTAACTTAATATTTATTCCTGACTTACACATTTAAAAAAAAATATACTGTTTTCTTTCCTTTTAGAATGAGAGACTTAAGAAACTTTGTAGTGATCTGGAAGAGAAACATGAAGCAGCAGAGCTTCAAATAAAACAGCAATCTTCAGATTACCGAAATCAACTACAACAGAAAGAGGTAAAGGAAAATTTCAGCTTATACTATTGGAAGTATTTATTTACTTCTTTGAAACATACTGAGTAGGTTAAAATTTTTCATTTAATTTTCATTTCATGATAATTACATCAACATTTAGCAGAAGATGCATTTATATTACAAAATTTAGGTTATTCAGCCAGACCTATTTTATAGGATGTTAAATTACATGACTTTACTATAATTACAGTACTTGCTTTTTTGGGGCCTCAGTATCCTCATCTGTTAAATGAAATAGTTGGATTAGAAGAACTCTTAAACCCTAATGCTTCTAGCTCTAAGTTTCTTTGATTCTATTAATTCATTTCAGGTGAGAGTATGAATAATTCAATATCTGCCTTTCAAAAGGTATTATTGTATGAAACAAACCTCATCAAAATTATTTATTTTATTTTATTTTTTTAGAATTTTAGACTTCTGGCAGTGTGATGCACTGTCTAGATAGAGAGACAGCTTTAGAGTCAGGGATATTTGGATTTAAGTCTCACCTCTTAACACATACTGACTGAACAAATTGCTTGATCTCTCATTGCTGTAGGAAACTCTCCAATACTATAAGCTGCAGGGCAAATTCTCATCTGCACTGGGAGAGGAAATTTTCTTACTGGGAACTCCATATATCAATGAGTTGCAGGTCTGGTCCAGAAAACCCCCAACAGACAAAAACTTTCTTAGAGATAGAACACTTAATAGGCTAGCAAACTAGTGTTTTTATTTTTTTAATTCCCTTCTGGGCTCCTAAGTAGCTATGTGACCTTGAGCAAGTTGCTGAATGTTTTGTCATATTTCAAATTAGGGGTTGCTAGATGATTTCTCAGGCTGTTTCCAACTTTACAAAATTTTATGATTCTTCAGTTTTTTAGGGTGCTTCAAATCTATTTGACAATTCCTAATATTATAGAAGAAAAATCAAATTAGATTTTTCTTTCAAAGTGAGGAAAACATTAAGTGTTTAATATGTACCAAACAGTACTAAGCACTGGGAATTCAAAGAAAGGCAAAAAACAGTCCTTTACCTCAAGGAACTCACATTCTAATGGGGGAGAAAAATCTGTAAATAATCAGGTACAAACAAAATATATATTATTATTATTATTATTATTATTTTGCTTTTTGGAGGGCACTGGGGTTAAATGACTTGCCCAAGGTCACATGGGCTAGTTTTTGTGTTAAGTGTCTGAGGCTGGATTTGAACTCAGGTCCTCCTGACTCCAGGGCTGGTGCTCTATTCACTGTGCCACCTCGCCACCCCCAGAAAGATATCTCTTAAGGCAGATTTTGGGAAATTGTGTGTGTGTGTGTGTGTGTGTGTGTGTGTGTGTGTGTGAGAGAGAGAGAGAGAGAGAGAGAGAGAGAAATAGAGAGTATATGTATAGTACAGTCATATTTAAATGAAAAAAATTTCTTGTGTTTGTAGCATGAAAGAATTGATACTTTTTTCAGGATAGTTTAGTCTTAAAAACATGGCTACTTAATAGAATTCAGTTAATGAAGCTGGATTGTGTTGCTTTGTTTTATGTCTATAGAAACAGACTTAGTTTCCCTGTCATTTTTCTGACCCTGTTTTTTATTTAGTAGTATACAGAAAATCCGTAATTAACTGAGGAAATTCATTGCTAAGGTTCTAATATAGAAATTAAATTGATATGTATTTAAAATATTAACTTCTATGAATATCATATTGGATTGCTTTATTAATGAAGGAAATCTTATAGTTTAAGAGGCTCCAGGTGATTGGGAGTTCCTTAGTGTGCTGTGCAAATTTTTGAACTTAAGTTATTTTACTATCCTGTTACTGTTAACCTGTTACAAAATGATAAATGTTATTATCCTTAATATCTTTACTAAAATACACATTATAAATGTGTAGGTGGAAGTCAGCCATCTAAAAGCAAGGCAGAATGCACTACAGGATCAGTTGCAGAAGTTGCAGACAGCTGCTCAATCAGCGCATTTGGAAGTTGGCTGCTTACCTTCAACAACTACATCGGCTTCCTTTGTTCCTGGAATTAGTCATCATGTTTCAGCTTTTCATGGAGATGACATGGACTTTGGGGATATAATTTGGTCACAGCAAGAAATAAACAGATTGTCAAATGAAGTTTCAAGACTTGAATCTGAAGTTGGCCATTGGAGACATATTGCTCAGGTTAAATACATGTTTTTTATCAATAGGAATTGAAATAGTGAGAGACAACATGGAATGATGGCTAAAAAGCCATCCTTGAAGTCAGGGAGACCCATGTTGAAGTTCTGCTGCTGATGAGAACTGCCTGGGTGGCTCTGGGCAAGTTGCTTAAACTTTCAGTGTCCTAGGCAGCTCTATAAAACTATTAAATTGCAGAGCAGTTGCAGATCTACAATAATAGAAGGATTTTTTCTTGCTGCACATTTCCCATACCAGTGAAGTCAAAAGTCTGGAACCTCTTCCAAGAAAAGAAAAAGGATTATAAGTACTTATTTGTAAGATAAAAATCTGTTATTATATGATGATTTTTGCAGGATTTGAGACACCTGTGTATTATTTTTCATGCCTTACGATTTAATTTTTGGTACAGTGTTAGGGTGGGACTTAAGATGACAGCAGAGACCACACTTTTTTCCAAGGAATCTAATTGCCTGTGAGGCTGAATAGAGCATAATTTGAAGATCATGGTTTAGATTTTGAAGTATTAGACTTAGAAAAATTTGGTTGTTTCTTATTTGGAATTAATTTTATTGCTGTAGAAACCAGAATGCCTAAATTGAGAATATAATTCATTTAGCTTTTCAGATTGTGGTTCAGTTTTATGAAGAAAGAACTTCTCCTAGTTATGTTAAAATAAGGATGTATATCTGTGGTCAATACTCCTAAAATTTATGCTTTCTTTAAAAACATCAAAGATTCTAGTAACCCTCAAAAACAAACCATATAAAAAGATAATCTATGTGTCTAACCCATTTCCTTAGAATATGTAAGTTTAGGGATTATTTCTATATGTTTTGACAAATGTACAAGATCTTTGAGTACTGCAAATATTAAATGTTGAAGAAGATTAATGAAGGATTTTATGCCTTAAGTAAAAAGAGAATAATTGAAACTTATTTTATGCTGTTATTCACTCTTAGAACCAAAGAATGTTCTAGTTATAGAGCATGTAATCCTTTATGTAAAAAAATTATACAATATCTGTTACTAGGTTAGGACTGGTAATAATATTACCTACATTTGGTATTTCCATATTTTTCTTTTAAGAAACTGCCACCTTACATTTTCATTTTCTGGACTTATTCATCAACAAAATAGTAACATCCAAAGTTTTCCTACTTAGCTTTAATCTTTATAGAAATACCGTTTTCTCAGCTAGTTTATGGACTTCTTAGATAGGAATTGTATCTTGTAATTCTTTTGTATTCTCTCCAATAATTACCATAATGCTCAGTACATTTTAGATGAAGAGAAATCTATGTAATTAAAATTATTTAAGTTTACTGAAGAATTTTATGGCATCTTTTGGCAGATCTCTTTTAGAGACCACAAAAGTATTTTTATGATCCAAGAAACATGTGAGCCAGGGGTGGGGATATGTCTAAACATAGCACAATTTCTCTAATATTTTGAATAATGATATTTACATTATTAAGATGTTTTTATTACTTGTTCTTGAAAAACCAGTTTGGGTGGGATTGTTTTTAGATAATGTTTTAACTTTTTACTAATGTTCAAATCAATATAGAAAAATATGTTTTCTTAATTCTTTTTTTTTTAATTCAGTCTTTCAAAGCACAAGGAACAAATAGCTCTGATCAGAGTGAAATCTGTAAACTTCAGAATGCTATCAAGGTAAGATAGTGTGCTTGTAGATGGACTACCATAGTGTAGTCCATAATGTACTGTAATGTATACCCAATTTCTGTTAAAATTATATTTCAGAGTATTAATAATAAGTGATTCTGTAACAATAATACTCATTTATTTCCTACCTGTATCTCATACTATGTTTAAGGTACATAAAAAGACAACTCTTTGTACATGATAATCTCTACAATCTACTGTACTTGTGTTTGTTTTTATTTATATATGTATATCTCTGTGTATGTGTATGTGTGTACATGTGTCTATATACACATGTACACACACACCCATACACATCTACATACATAATAAGTCTTTGCGTATAATGTGTACTCTTCAATAATATAGTATTTTTCTGAAATTTTAAAAGTAGGATCAGAATCATAAATTATTTGTTAACATAGGTTCAGGAAAGTATTTTTTTTTCTTCTTCAAGATTCTAGTTAAGTGTAGCAACTCAAAAATTCTGCAGAGTACAACTTTGCAAAGAGACCATCTTTTATCCTAGTACTCTGAAAAATGTTCTTAATGTTTCTGAAGAGCCTTTTTTCATGGGTTTCTTGTGGAATTGTTAATGAGGCACTGCTACAGTTATGTCTTTGTTATATTTTTTAAGGAATAGCCTTATTAAATGACCAGTCTCTAAACTGAGACAGTCTCATTTGATACCACTCTATAATTCATTAGTGATTCAAACTTTGCAGTGGAATGATCGCTGGACAGGGCTTTGGAAAGACCTGGGTTTGAGCCCCAGTTTTGATACTTGTATGACATTGATCAGTAACTTTGCCTTTCAGTTTCTAGGCTTCAGTTCCATTTCTAAAATGGGTTCAATAATACATTTATTACTAAATCAGGGTTATTTTAAATACTTTGTAACTTTTTTTTTTGCCTTTTTGGAGGGCAATTGGTATTAAGTAACTTGCCCAAGGTTACATGGCTAGTTTTATTGTGTTAAATGTCTGAGGCTGGATCTGAACTCAGGTCCTCCTCACTCCAGGGCCAGCGCTTTACTCACTAGTCGCCCTAATACTTTGTAACTCTTAAAGCACTAAAGAAATGTAAGTAGTTTTCATTCACTCAGAGAAAGTTTATAAGGTTATATATTTTGGCTAAGGTTGATTATATGGTTTATCTTTATTAAACAAGAATTCCAAGGTCACAGGCATTGCTACAGTATTTAATTTTCATCCAGGTGAGGAAATGTTAATTACTTCAGTGTTATAATTTATGTGAAATTAATATCTTTGTCCTAGAAGTAGAATCCTTCCGATTTGTATCAGTTTTTTTCTTTCAAGAAAACTGTGTGTATTTGTGTATACATGTGTGTATATAGGTATGTAAAAATAATGAATTATCTTTATGGTCTGAATTAATTCTGGATACTTGTTATTGAACATAATTAATTTAGACAAGTTTATATATAGTAAGTTCTATATCTATATATGGAATACCACTTGGGGGTTATTTTAGCAGTTTAAAAAAACTTTGACTCTGCCTTTTGTCAACCAACTTCCTTTTAGATTAGCTTTGCCTTGCAATCAGTTGGTGTGTGCATAACGACTATTTTATCAGCCTACACCAAGTACAGCAAAAGATGTAAATGACTACAGAAAAGTTATGAGATGTCAGCCAAAGTGATTTTTAAAAATTGATGTGCTGTTTTTGATTTGCTTAGTCTCTATTGACTTTGAGTTTATTCTTGTTCCATTAAACATCGATAATCTTAAGTAGAAATAGAAGCTTCTGTTCTTAAAATCTTGATTGTAGAGAAAGAATGACTTCAGATCATTTAAAATTTAAATTTTGAGATAAAATTATTCTTCAATTTAAAATATATAGGCTATTTTAGTATTTTAATATAATAATTTAAAGCTGACAACAGTAACTGATTTATTTTCTTTTACTTATGAACTTAGAAGTGGATTGATTTTGTTCTTTATTTTTAGGAGCTTAAACAAAGGTTAAGTCAGGAAATTGATAATCATCAACATGAACTGTCAGTATTACAAGATGCACATCAGCATAAACTAGGAGAGATAAGTCATAAACATAGAGAAGAACTGGGTGAATATGAAGAAAGAATTGAAGAACTTGAAAATCTGTTACACCAAGGTATTAATCTTGCCTTCATTATAGTTAACTTTGTAATTGATAAATTATCTATGCAAATGTATTATTATTATCTGAAAATCATTGATACAAGATCAGTATATATAATAAATATAACAGAGGTTGCTGAGATCTAATTGCTTTGTTTAGTGGCAGTTGAAGTCGCAAAGAATTCACTGACAGGGCACTATGATCTGTTTTGTTTTTCCTAGTAATAATTTTATTCACTAGTTTTTTGTTTTTGTTTTTGTTTTGCTTTTTGGAGGGGGAGGAAGGCAGTTGGGGTTAAGTGACCTGCCCAAGGTCACACAGTTAGTAAGTGTGTCAAGTGTCTGAGGCCAGATTTGATCTCAGGTGTTCCTGACTCCAGGGCTGGTGGTCTACTCACTGCACCACCTAGCCGCCCCAATTTCATTCACTAGTAACAAATGGCTAGTATAAATTAACTAATTCAGAATTAATTTATATTAACTCTATTATATATGAAGTAATCTTATAAACTATATTAACTTTTGGAAGCATAATTTCTCTTGATACATTTTAAAGTTATGTTTCATGATGCAAAGAGCTGACCAGAAAGCATTATTCGTTATAACTCTAAAGTATTCAATTTATGTCAATTTCATCTATCAGAAACTGACCCCTTATATTTTTATTAACTTATTAATATTTATTAGTTTTATAAATATATAGGAATTTAGAAGCTGAAATTTTACTTGGAGATAGTTTCTTCTTCAAAACGTTTAGCAGCAGTTGTCTCTTCACAGTAGAATAGGAAAGTAGTGTTCACATATTTTCATTTTCCATATCTTCTTAGTTTCTGTTTTGCTACCACTTTTTCCAGATAATGCTAGCTCCTGCAGCACCAGATCAAGGAGCCAGAGTCCAGCTTCTGAAGGATTGTATGCAAAACTAGAATTCATATTGGGGAGCTGAATTTCAGGTCAGGAAGTTGGACTTCTAATTTCCTGATCATGAAAGTTCTAGTACAGTCTAGGCATTTTATAGTAATGACCCTGAACAAGCTACTTTGGAAGAATGATCTGACTTCACTTAAAAGTTTGCAACCATGATAATCTGGTCATGCACACATGCACATAACTTGGGATACAATAAGAACAAACCATTTACATCCCTCTATGAGAAGCTGATACGTGTCAATATTGAAATTTATATGATTATCACGACCTTTAACAGGGTTATACATAGATAGAGGGTGTGGACATAAAGGAACTAATCTGATGATAAAAAAAAAAAACCTTATTAAGGGGTTCAAAGGGAAGGTAATGGGATAAAAGGAAAGGATGAGGCAGAAAAAGGTAAAATATGCCATACAAAGAAGCATAAAGACATAATATAGTAAAGGGGAAGGAGAGAGGGAGATGAACTTCATTTGAACATTATTCTCATTGGTTCTTGTTCAAAGAGGGATCATCATAGTCAATTAAGATTCTAATGTGAAAAGATACAAAAACTCATTATAATAGAGGGAAAGGAGGGAGGGAGAGGAGTACTGTATGACATTTACTCTCATTGGTTTGCAGTCAAAGAGGGAATAACATACTCTGATAAATATAAAAATCCATTGTGCCTTATAGGCAGTAGGAGGGATGAGGGGGGAATAAGAAAGGGGGGAGCTAAAAGGGAGGGAAATAGTAGCAAGAGGAAAGGGTAGGTAAAGAAGGGGGGGGGGGTCACAGGGAAGGATTACTGAGGGAGGCCGTGGTCAAAAGGAAAACCCTTAAGGAGGGGAAGGGAGAAGGAAGAAACAAAAACATAAACGGGGAGGGAATAGGATGGAGGGAAAGAGAGAGATAGTAATCATTACTGTGAATTTGAATGGGATGAACTCTCCCATAAAATGGAGGTGCTTAGCAGAATGGATTAAAAACCATAATCCCACAATATGCTGTCTACGAGAAACACATTTGAAGCAAGGGGATATGAACAGGATAAAGGTAAAAGGCCGGAGTAGAATATATTATGCCTCAGCTAAAGTAAAAAAAGCAGGGGTAGCAGTCCTTTTCTCAGATAAAGCAAAAGCAAAAATTGATCTAATTAAAAGAGATAAGGAAGGAAACTGTATCCTGATAAAAGGCACCATTGAAAATGAAGCAATATCATTATTTAACATATATGCACCAAGTGGTATAGTATCCAAATTCCTAGAGGAGAAGTTCAGGGAATTAGAGGAAGAAATAGATGACAAAACTATACTAGTGGGGGACCTTAATCTCCCCATTTCTGAACTTGATAAATCCAACCTCAAAATAAACAATAAAGAAGTTAAGGAGGTAAATAGAATTTTAGAGAGACTAGATATGATAGATCTCTGGAGAAAACTGAATGGGGTTAAAAAGGAATATGCCTTCTCCGTGGTACACGGCACATACACAAAAATCAACCATGTACTAGGGCATAAAAACGTCACAATTCAGTGCAGAAAGGCAGAAATGTTAAATGCATCATTCTCAGACCATGATGCAATAAAAATCATATGCAATAAAGGGCCATGGAAAGATAGACTAAAAACTAATTGGAAACTAACAATCCTAAAGAATGAGTGGGTCAAACAAGAAATTATAGAAACATCAGTAAATTCATTCAAGAGAATAACAATAATAAGACAACATACCAAAATTTGTGGGATGCAGCAAAGGCAGTTCTTAGGGGAAGTTTTATATCCCTGAGTGCATACATGAGTAAATTAGAGAAAAGGGAGGTCAGTGAATTGGGCATGCAATTGAAAAAGCTAGAAAAAGAACAAATTGAAAATCCACAATTAAATACTAAATTAGAAATAATAAAAACCAAAGGAGAGGGTAATAAAATTAAGAAAACTATTGAATTAATAAAACTAAGAGCTGGTTTTATGGAAAAAAAAATAAAATTGATAGATCCTTAGTCAATATGATAAAAAAAAAGAAAGAAGAAAACCAAATTATGATTACTAAAAATGAAAAGGGTAAATCTACCTCCAATGAAGAGGAAATTAAAACAATAATTAGGAATTATTTTGCCCAATTGCATGCACATAAATTTGACAATCTTAGTGAAATGGATGAATAGTTACAAAAATATAAGTTGCCCAGATTAACTGAAGAGGAAATAAATTACTTAACCCCATCTTAGAAAAAGAAATGGAGCAAGCCATCAGTGAACTCCCTAGGAAAAAATCTCCAGGGCCAGATGGATTTACTAGTGAATTCTATCAAAATTTAAAGAATGATTGATTCCAATATTCTACAAAATATTTGGGAAAATTGTGGAGTCCTACCAAATTCTTTTTATGACACAAATATGGTACTGATGCCTAAATCAGGAAGAGAAAACGGAGAAAGAAAATTATAGACCAATTTCCCTTATGAATATAGTTGCAAAAATTTTAAATGAAATATTAGCAAAAAGACTACAGCAACTTATCACAAGAATAATACACTTTGTTCAGGTAGGATTTATTCCAGGAATGCAGGGATGGTTTAATATTAGGAAAACCATCAGTATAATTGATCATATCAACAATTAAACTAGTGGAAACCACATGATTATCTCAATAGATACAGAAAAGGCTTTTGACAAAATACAACATCCATTTCTATTAAAAACACTAGAAAGTATAAGAATAAATGGAGCCTTCCTTAAAATAATAGGTAGCATCTATTTAAAGACCTCAGCAAGTATAATCTAGAAAAATTTCCAATAAGGTCAGGGGTGAAACAAGGGTGTCCACTATCACCCCTCTTATTCAATCTGGTACTAGAAATTTTAGCAATAGCAATTAGAGAAGAAAAAGAAATCAAAGGAATCAAGTTAGGCAAAGAAGAGACCAAGCTATCACTCTTTGCAGATGATATGATGATATACTTAGAGAATCCTAGAGAATCAATTAAAAAAACCACTTGAGACAATAAATAAATTTGGCAAAGTTGCGGGATATAAAATAAACCCACATAAATTCTTGGCATTCCTGTATATTTCTAATGAAATCCAACAGCAAGAGGTAGAAAGAGAAATCCCATTTAAAGTTACTGTAGACATTATAAAATATTTGGGAATCTACCTGCCAAAACAAACCCAGGACCTATATGAACACAACTACAAAACACTTTTCACACAAATAAAGTCAGATCTAACATTGTAAAAACATCAATTGCTCAGGGCTGGGTAGAGCTAATATAATAAAAATGACAATTTTACCTAAATTAAATTACATATTTATTGCCATACCAATCAATTTATCAAAAAATTACTTTATAAAACTTGAAAAAATAGTAACAGAATTCATTTGGAAGAACAAAAGGTCTAGAATATCAAGGGAATTAATGAAAAGAAATGCGAGGGAAGGTGACTTAGCTATACCAGATTTTAATCTGCATTTATAAAGCAGCAGTCATCAAAACTGCTTGGTACTGGCTGAGGAATAGAGCAGTGGATCAATGGAATAGACTTGGGAACATGAGACTCAGCAGTCAATGACTATAGTGATGTACTGTTTGATAAACCCAGAGACCCCAGTTTTGGGGATAAGAACTCTATTTGACAAAAACTGCTGGGACAACTGGAATATATTATGGCAGAGACTGGCCATAGACCATAGCAAAATCAGATCTAAATGGGTGCATGATCTAGGTATTAAGGCTGATTACTGTAAGCAGTCTGCGAAAACAAGCAATAGTTTACCTATCAAATTTATGGAGAGGGGAAGACTTTATGACCAACAAGAATTAGAAAGCATCGTAAAATGCAAAATGGATAATTTTGATTACATGAAATTGAAAAGCTTCTGTACAAACAAAGCCAATGTAACCAAGATTAAGAGGGAAGTGGAAAACTGGGAAAGAATTTTTACAACTAATGTCTCTGATAAAGGCCTCATTTCTAAAATATACAGAGAATTGAGTCAAATCTGTAAGAATTCAAGTTATTCCCCAATTGAAAAATGGTCAAAGGATATGAACAGGCAGTTTTCAGAGGAAGAAATTGAAGAAATCTATAAGCATATGAAAAAATGCTCTAAATCACTATTGATTAGAGAAATGCAAATCAAAACAACTCTGAGGTACCACATCTCACCAGTCAGATTGACTAAGATGACAAAACAGGAAAATGATAAATGCTGGAGAGGATATGGACACATTGGAACACTAATGCATTGTTGGTGGAGTAGTGAACTGATTCAACCATTCTCGAGAGCAATCTTGAACTCTGCCCAAAGGGCAGAATTATGCCCAAAGAGCTATAAATAATTTCATACCCTTTGACCCAGCAATACCACTTCTAGGGTTGTATCCCAAAGAGATCATATAAGTGGGAAGAAGACCCATATGTACAAAAATATTTATAGCAGCTCTTTTTGTAGTGGCAAAGAATTGGAACTTAAGGGGATGCCCATCAGTAAGTTGTGGTATATGAATGTAATGGAATACTATTGCGCTATAAGAAACAAGGAACAGATGGACTTCATATTTACCTGGAGAGGCTTATACAAACTAATGCTGAGTGAGAAGAGCAGAACCAGGAGAAATTTGTACACAATTACAGACACAATGTATGTGTGACAACCAACTTTGATAGACTGGACTCTTCTCAGCAATGCAGGGATATAAGTCAACTCCAAAAGACTTGTGATGGAGAGAGATGTCTACATTCAGAGAAAGAGCTAGAAAGAACAGAGTTTGAATGAAGATTGAAGCAAACTACCTCCTCTCTGTCTTTTTTCTTGTTTGGTTTTGTTTCGTCTTTCCCATTGTTCATTACATCCTTCTTTATAACCTAATTAATGTCTAATGTGAAACTATTTGCAGATCCTATACTTGATTGTATGCCTCCATGGCGGGGGAGAAGGCAGCTAGGGGGAAAATTTTTAAACTCAGGGAATTGTAGAATTGAATCCTGTAAACTAAAAGTAAACAAACAAATTAATAAAAAAGTATATAAAAATATAAAAACAATGATAATCTGGCTACTAAAACTTTTGTCATCTTTCTCAACCTATTCACCTATAGAATCTCATATTTGAAAAGACCTTAAAGGTCATGTAATGTAACCTGTTTCTGAATCAGAATCCACTTTTACAACTTTAATTTACTATTCTCCCTTTAGTGGTAAATGAATTGGAATTGCAGATTTCCATTGTACATCTTGGTGAAAACACTTCAAAAATAATGGAAAGTGTTTTTATTTCCAGCTTAGGTGTACATACTCTTCAGCAAGTGTTTCATTGACTTTTTTTTTAACTTTAATGCTTTTAAAAATAATTAAAATTGATTTTATTATTTTGAACTTGATGAAAGAATATTTCCACATAACAAAGAACAGAAAGAGAAGGAAGGTTGTACATGAAATTATACATTTCAATTATATGCAGTTTTTCAAAACATTGGTATTAACCTGTCATGTTCATCTTTATTTTCCCCTGTATCTTCTTTTCTGCTGTCTTTTTAAAAATGCCTGATTGGTCCTATTATCTCCTTATCCCCCCCTGCTTTGCTGTTCTTACCTTCAGCTTTCTTATCCCTGCCCCTCAAAATGAATAAATAAGGCAACCCTCAATTGTGATAAACAATCCTAGTCAAATAATATGAATTCACATGTTGACTGTTACTGAAAACATATGTCTCATTATTTACCTCTAATCTATCATCTCATTGTTAATATATGGGAATCACATTCTATCTTGATCCTCCAGGGTCATAGTTGATCAGTGCATTGAACAGTTATTAAGACTTTCAGAGTAGTTTTTCTTTAATGTTGTGGTAATTGTATAATTGTTCTAGTTCAGCTGACTTCCTACTAGTCCTCTAGGTTTTTTTGAATTTGATCCTTTTGTCATTTCCCAAGGTATAGTAATAATTCCATTACATTAATTTGTTTAGCCATTTCCTAGTTGATAGGCACTCCCTTAGCTCCCAGTTCTTTGCTGCAACAAAACGTGCTATTCTGATGTTTTTGTACATGTGCATCCTTTCTCTCTTTTTTTGACCTCTTTGGAATTTAAGCCTCAAGTTAAAGGGTATGCATAGTTAAGTGATACGTTTTTCCTTAGGTTCAGTTTCAAGTTTCTTTCTAGAATGGCCCTACCAGTTCACAGCTTTATGAACAATGTGTCTGGTATGCCATTTCCTTCTTTAATGGCCTTTTTCCTTTTTTTATCATCTTTGCCAATCTGATGTGTGTGAAGTGGAGCCTTGGAAGCAGTGACTTCTAAGTGGTTTAGTAACGTAATATTTTAAGGTTTTAAAGATTTTCATAGCTTTGCCTAGCATATTTCATTGGGCTTTCAATTCTTTTTTTTTTTTTTAAAGCAATTGGGGTTAAGTAACTTGCTCAAGGTTACACGGCTAGTCATTGTTTATGTGTGGGTGCTCATTTTCTGAGGCCGGATCTGATCTCTGGTCATCCCAACTCCGAGGCCGGCGCTCTTACTCACTGCGCCACCTAGCCGCCCCTTTAGGGCAATTGGGGTTAAGTAACTTGCCCAAGGTTACACGGCTAGGTTTTTGTTTGTGTGGGTTAAGTGTCTGAGGCCAGCTCCGAACTCAGGTCCTTCTGACTCCAGGGCGGCGCTCTATTCACTGCACCACCTAGCCGCCCCTGGGCTTTCAATTCTTAATTAATAGATTAAATTTTTTATTTATTTTCTAGATGGCTCAGAGACTGGGCTTACTGATCATTCTAAAGTTCATGAAATGCAAAAAACTATTCAGATTCTACAAGCTGAAAAAACTGAATCAGTGAAGAAAATACAAGAACTTGAGGTTGAAATAAAAGATAAAGACCAAAAATTGTCTTTAATAGAAAATGAAGGAGAAATCTTGAAGAAAGTACAAGAACTTTTAAATGTGGAAAAAAGCCAAATAATACAAGAATGTGAAAGACTGAAAATGGAAGTCAATCACTTTATTACAACCGAAGAAGAAAGAATTCTCCCAGGTAATATATCTGTCAAGGAGGAGTTGTTGAGACTACAACAGGCCTTGTCTGGTATAAGAAGTTTTTGAATTTCAGATTATTACAAATTTTAGCATATAGTAGGTGCTTCATAGTTTTGAATATATGAATAAATTGCTTCTCTGCACAGTATTTAATATTAGAAAATTAATTACTCATGGCATAAAAGCCACTGTTGAAATAATCTTACTTTAAATGACTGAAACTATGACTAGAACTTTTTTATTCATTGCTAGTTATCATTAGGCTGTGAATGATATTTCTCAAGAAAATTTTAAGGATGTATAGTATCCAAATTCCATATCTCTCTTTTTTCCTTCCAGTTTCCATTTGGTTGTGGCTTATGTTATAGGAGGGCACATAGTCTGAGAAATTTTTGTACCTTCTAATATCATTGGAGAAAGCTGATGGAATACTCATTCTTTTATATAAATTGTTTGACTAGTACATCTGCCCTGCACCTCATGGTCACACAGGCAATTCACTTAGTGAATGTAGCTTTCTTTCCCTTTAACTGAATTGCACCTTGTAATGGTCTCGTGTCAGTAGGTTTGAATCATAAGAAAAGGAGTTTTCTGTTTCTGTATCCAGCAAGCCACTGTTTTCTTTTGTGCATGTTAAGTTTTGTAGTTTTAAACAGTATATGCCACCTTTAAATCCTGTTTGTTTTTTAAAGAAGTTATTTTATTAGTTTTTTTTTTTTCAACTCTGCATTTCTCCCTTTCATCTAGGTTGGATGTATAAGCAGCCACTCATGGACTACATTTCAATACTGTGATTGGCATAGAAATTTTAAATTTTAAAAATTTGGCATAGAAATTTTAAAAGAGGGTTTGCCCCTCTTTTAGGCTGCCTGCTGGGTGGCTCCATCACTCGCAAGGTCTTACCTGATGCCAAACTTAGTGTATACTTTAGCTCTACTATAACTTAGAACTTGTGAACTCAAGTGATCCACCAGCTCAACCTTCGCAGTAGCAGAAACTACAAGTCTCTGTATAGTTGATCTGTACAGGTGTGTAGCACCATGACTAATAAAAGGAATTAGTATAATTCATTATCTGACTGCTGTTTTATGCAGTCAAGATCATAATTTATTTATTGATTGACTAAGATCAACATTTATTTATTTTTGGAAAGCAAAAGTGTCAGGACAGAATGACAAGCGATATAGTGAAAATAATTTTTTGCTGCATTTTTTCATCTAGTATCTTGTTAGACTCTTTTATTCCTTTTTCTAAAAACTTTTACCTTAACCTATTTGAACTCTTAAAAGTTGATTTTATTTTTTGTTGACTCTAAATTTTTTTTTCTGGAAGCAATGCCTTCTAAAATTGTTTTCTGTGTTAGATATTGTAGAATTCTGTTGTAGGAGTTTAAAACTTTTTTTCTTTTTCCATCTTAGTCCCCATAGTCTTTTATAATATCCAAAAAAGGTTAGTCATATTTTTGAACCATGTAATAGTTGTCTGTTTTTTTTTTTAAATAAAAACCGTAATTGTAACCCATGTAGAATTAAGTTACAATTCTGTGCTATTTATTTGACAGATTTTTTGTCTTGAGTGTATAGCACAGATTGGGCAGGTATGGATAGCTTGTTTTCTGCACTGTTAGAAGAAGGCTAACTTTGAAATCACGGATCTGTTGGAGTATATTATTTGAAGGCATAGTGATTATACTGTGAAATACTTGGTACACTAGTATATGGTTATGATAAGCTTATGCAAGTACTATTTAATTGTATTTGTTGACATGCATTCTGCTTATGTTAATTGTGTTGTGGGTACACATTATATTTTTGAACTCAGAATATAGGTACTGATTTATCCTAATTATGAAAGTTTTACAACTAGGAATTCAATTTTCTTTTTCAAATTTAACATGAAGTCATTTGTTTTCACAGATGCACAAAAGGAAATATTGAGACTGAGTAGTTTAAATCAGGTAAACTCATTTCAAAGGAGAATTTTTGGTATAACATTAGTTCTTAAGCCTTTATAAGAAAAACTACACAGTTGATTTTACTCTTTTAACTTTTGCTAGACATATTTACTTCAGAAAGATTTAATTCTTTCTACTTTTATCTATTTCTATTAGTATCACAAACTTTTTGTTTCAGAATACAGAACTGAGGAATTCGTTATAATGCAAAGGCTAATTTAAGACACATGGTAACTTATGTGTGAGATAGCACTGGAATATGGAGATAGAACAGTTTTCATGAACTACTATTTTGAGTTTTTATTAAATAAATACAGAAGGACATTCTTTTTTAAAAATTGCATGAGACTTTTGATGATTTGAGTATGTCTGAGGTGTATGTTCTTCACATAAACATAGAAATTCTTTAGAAGAATAGAGTAAAATAAGGGGGATGACTGAGATCTTTCTTAAGCATCCAGCTCCTTAAATCTATGGTTATAATGCTTACGAGTACTTGAAAAAAGAACTAAATATTTTTAGTTCTTTTTTATTTTTTAAAGCATAGTGCCTTCCTCATATCTACTGTATGAGGTTAATAGTGCAAATATGATCATTCTTGAGTTACAGATAGGGCAGTTTGAGGTTCATATTATTCCATAGTGTAGTTTACTAGAATTTTCACTTGAAATTCTTTATTGATTTTCTGAAATTTTCTGTGGAATATTTTTATAGGGAAACATTTTTACTGAAGACAGTCTAGAACTTCAGAAGAATCTGCAAATATTACAAGAAGCAAATTCATCATTGAATCAAGGAAAGGTATATGCTATGGAAATGACATTTAAAAATCTTTTTTTTTTCTTTTTGGAGGGCTGAAGGCAGTGCAATTGGGGTTAAGTGACTTGCCCAAAGTCACACAGATAGTAAGAGTTAAGTGTCTGAGGCTGGATTTGAACTCAGATCCTTTTGACTCCAGGGCCAGTGCTCTATTCACTGTGCCACTTAGCTGCCCTGACATTAAAAAATTTTTCTTAAATTTTATTTTTTTCTATGTAAATTAAAAGCAATAAATGTAAAAAAAAAGAATTTTAAACTTTTTCAAAAATAATTTGAAGTTTATTCTTAGTTATTTTGAACTCAGAATGAATTTTCTCATAAAGTCTAATAATGGTGACTGTGTTCCTAGGCCAGCCTACAAAAACTTACTTAACTTTTAATTTAGTTAATTTAGTTAGTACTTATTTTTCATTGCTGGATTTACTGGTGGCCATGGTATAACCTAGCCTAGTGGCTGGCTAAGATCCCAGGCCTCTGAGGTCCCTTCCAATTTTAAATATATTATCCTATGAAATAGAGAAGGATGAAGACTAGAAATTATAGCTAGGGTATTAATTCATGCTGGAAAAGGGATGTTTAGTTATTCTGAATCCTATTAGTGAAACTGAAATTAGAAGTCAAAGTGGTAGACCAAACTGTAACACAGAAGCAAGATTTATCAATTGAATAGATGAACCAGATTCTGCCCTAAGTGATCCGAATGGGGCAATGTCATAGTCATGATGTATAAATATGGTTTAGTATTCAGGATTTGTTTGAACTAAGGATGCAGGTGATGATTGGAGTTTGAAGGGAAGGTTTCAGAACAGGCTTAGTAGATGAACCAGAAGAAGGAAGGAAAGAAACAAACCTTTCTTAAGTGTCTTTTGTGTTCTAGGCCCTATAATAAGTGCTTTACAAATATTATCTCGTATGATTCTCAAAACATTCCTTAGAGGGAGATGTCATTATTGTCTCAATTTTACAGTTGGGGAAACTGAGGAAGTCAGAGGTTAAGTAATTTACCCAGGGTCTTAGAGCTGGTAAGTTGCTGAGGCTAGATTTGAAGTTGGGTCTTCCTAATTCCAGGCCCAATGCTTTATCTCTTCTGCCAGTTAGCTGACTCTAGAACCAATAGCAAGTCCATGCAATATCGTAGTCACAACAAGATAAACTCTTCTTCCTTAATCTTTTTTTTTTTTAATTTTTTATTATTTATTTATTTATTTTTTGCTTTTTGGAGGGCAATTGGGGTTAAGTAATTTGCCCAAGGTCACACAGCTAGGGTTGTGTGTGTGTGTGTGTGTGTGTTAAGTGTCTGAGGCCAGATCCGAACTCAGTTCCTTCTGACTCAAGGGCCGGTGCTCTACTCACTGTGCCACTTAGTCGCCCCTTTCCTTAATCTTTTAAAAAAATTTTTCTATTTTAAGTGCCCTGCCTGATGTGAAATGATAAAAGCTGATCATATGTGAGGTGTTCTTTGAAGTGAAGTAGGATTCTTTGACTCTTGGTGATGGAAGCCTATGGGATGGTCCTCTTGGGAATCCTGAAAGTTCTTATAATAGGGCTCTAGAACTTAACCAGTACTTGTAATACTATTTCTGCAGGAAAATGTATTCAGAATTCCATCTTGATGTATCAGGTAGTACATCTTTGCTCACTACAGCCTCAGCTTCTAGAAGATGGACTGCTTCCTCAGTCCCTTTCCTTGTAGGTCAGTGGAAGTAGGGACTTCTCTTAACTCCAGGGCATCAGCAACAATTCATGGGGTTGGGGGAAATAGGCTGTTTTGGCAGTTGAGTTAGCAGTTCTTTGAGATCAGCGGCATGATTAGAACCTTCAGGAGGCAGGTCAGGGTATCTCTGAAATATTTTTGGATGGTGAAGGAATGATTGAGGAATGAAAAGTTGTGGTGCATTTGTATTACCTACAAGTTAGGGGGTGACATCCTTGGAAGTGGATTTGGCAGTGAGGTGTGTAGTCATAGAAAAGAAATAGAATTGATTGTAGTAGAGTAATACATTTTACTTCAGGGATCTATGATTTTATCAGTAAGTATTCTTTTTACTGGCATAGATTCCAACTCATCAGAACTTTAGTAGATTTATTTTCATGAATTGTTGTGTCTTGAAAAGAATTCATTAACTGGGAGGCATTGTGATGTAGTGAAAAGATCACTGGATTTGGATTCAGAGGAACTGGATTTGAATCTTGCCTCTTCTACTTTCTGTGTGACCTTGGGAAAATCTCTTAGTTCCTCTTGGCCTCAGTTTCTCTAACTATAAAACTAGGAGGTTGGATTAGATGTTGTATTAGGTTACCTCTGTCTTTGTATTTGTGATCCTGTGGTGTCCAGTGTTCTGATGATGAGCTGTTCTGAACTTATTCAGGCTGATCCTCATCTAACCCCACTGGGAAGATAAGCAATTCAATATAGATTGTACATGTGTAGTTACTGAAATCATTTCCATAGTAGTTATATTGTGAAAGACTAACTATGTTTCCCTCCATCCTGTCCCGCCCCCCACTTATTCTATTTTCTCCTTTGACCCTATCCCTTTTCAAAAATGTGTGCTTCTAACTATCCTCTCCCCCAATCTGCCCTCCCTTCTGTCATCCCCCCCCTTATTTCCCACCCCCTTCTTTTCCTGTATGGTATGATACCCAATTGAGTGTGTATGTTATTCCCTCCTTAAGACAAATTCAGTGAGAATAAGGTTGTTGCATTCCCTTTCACCTTCCTGTTCTTCCCCTCCATTGTAACAGTTTTCTCTTACCTCTTTCATATGAGATAATTTACCCTAATCTATCTCTCCCTTTCCCTTTCTCCCAATAAATTCCTCTCTCACCTCTTAATTTTATTTTTTAAATATCATCCCTTCATATTCAACTCATCCTGTGCCCTCTATCTATGTATACATGAACATACATGTGCCCACACTCACATATATATTTATATACACATATACCCTCCTATACATACATATATGTATGTATACACACACACATATATATTCCCTTCAACTATCCTCATACTGAGAAAAGTCAACTTTAATAAGTTCCTTATGATTTCTTTTTCCAGTTTACCTTCTCATGCCTCTCTTGCTTCTTGTATTTGAAAGTCATATTTTCTGTTCAGCTCTGGTTTTTTTCATCAAGAATGCTTGAAAATCCTCTATTTCATTGAATGACCATTTTAACCCCTGTAGCATTATGATCAGTTTTGCTGGGAGGTGATTCTTAGTTTTAGTCCTAGCTCCTTTGACCTCCGGAATATCATATTCCAAGCCCTTCGATCCCTTAATGTAGAAGCTGCTAGGTTTTGTGTTATCCTGATTGTGTTTCCACAATACTCAAATTGTTTCTTCCTGACTGCTAGCAGTATTTTCTCCTTGACCTGGAAACTCTGTAATTTGGCCATAATATTCCTAGGATTTTTCTTTTGGGGATCTTTTTCAAGGGGCGATCAGTGAATTCTTTCAATTCCTGTTTTGCCCTCTGGTTCTAGAATATCAGAGCAATTTTGCTTGATAATTTCTTGTAAGATGGTGTCTAGGTTCTTTTTTTAACATGGCTTTCAGGTAGTCCAATAATTTTTAAACTATCTCTCCTGGATCTATTTTCCAGGTCAGTGGTTTTTCCAGTGAGATATTTCACATTGCCTTATGTTTGTTCATTTGTTTGGATGTGTTTTATAGTATCTTGATTTCTCATAAAGTCATTAGCTTCCAGTTGCTCCAGTCTAATTTTGAAGGAGTTATTCTCTTCAGTGAGTTTTTGAAATTCCTTTTCCATCCAGCAAATTTGTATTTTAAGGCATTCTTCTTCTCACTGGCTTTTTGGGCCTCTTTTGCCATTTGAGTTAGTCCATTTTTTAAGGTGTTATTTTCTTCAGTGTATTTTTGGGGGTCCTTTAGCAGGCTATTGACTGGTTTTTCATGACTTTGTTGCATCATTCTCGTTTCTCTTCCCAGTTTTTCCTCCACTTCTCTTACTTGATTTTAAAAATCCTTCTTGAGTTCCTCTATGGCCTGTAACCTATAAAAACATGAATATTTTTCTTGGAGGCTTTTGATGAAGGAGTTCTGACTTTGCTGTCTTTCTCCCACTCCATGCCTTGATCCTTTTTGTCCCCCAAAAAGGATTCTATGGTGTGTTTGTGCTTCTTCTGCTTGCTCACATTGCCAGCTAATTACTTGACTTTTAAGCTCTTTGCCACAGTGGAACTCTGCTTCCAGAATAGAGAGAGTTTTGTCCCAATTCTATGGCGTTTTCACAGCTGCTGTAACTATTAGGGTGGGGCAGCCCCTCTTTGCAGCCCCTACAAGCTCTGGCTGTCTGGCTACACACCCCAGGACCACCACCCAAGACCTCCATCCAGATCCAAGCAGGTCAAAGCAAGAGTGCTTACCCTCAGAATGGTCACTTGGTCCCCCTACAGTCTGCAGGCCAGGACTTCCTGAGGCAGCTATGAAGCCTGAGCTGCTTCTTGCCCTCGGGGCAGGTGCCAGACCCACTCTCTTCCTTCCCCTCTCTTCCAAAAGAGTTCCACACTGACCTTTTACTTTGTCTTTGGTGTTTATGGTTTGAGAAGTCTGGAAACCACCACAGCTGCTGGTGATTCACTCTCCTGAAGCCTGCTCTGGTGGCTGCTGGGAACCTTGCAGCTCCCAGCTCAGTGCCATAGACCTATCCTGTTGGCCTGCCTTCAGCACGAGATTTATTTCTCTCTGTCTCTTTGTGGGTTCCATAGCACTAAAGTTTGTTTAGTGTCATTTTTTTTACATGTATTGGAAGTGATTGGAGTGCTTCTACTCTGCCATCTTGGCTTCACCCCCTGTGTCTGATTCTTAATGACCTCATTTAGGTTTTCTTGGCATACCAGAGTAGTTTACCTTGTCCTTCTCCAGCTCATTTTACAGTTGAGGAAACAGAGGAAAACATGATTAAGTGACTTGTCCAGGGTTCCATAGCTAGTAAATGTCTTGAGGCCAGATTTGAACTCTGGAAGACTAATTTTTCCTGACTTCAGGCCCAGCACTCTATCCACTGTACCAACTAGCTGACAGAATTCCTATCATTTTGCATAGACCTGATCATGTCACACCTCTGCTCAAAACAGTTTTAGTGGCTCTCCATAATCTTATCAAAGTTTATATTCAGTTAGGCATTAATTCTAGGTCTTCCATGATGTGGTGCAAAACCACTTTTCTAGTCAGATCTTCTCTATTCTTCGGTAAAACCAGACCACTTGTCACTCATACTTTTGTTTACATTCTTCCTTATGTCTAGAATACTTCCCCTTGTATTTTTCTGTTGAGCTTTTAACACAGTCCTTAAAGTGCAATTTAAAGGTTGCTTTCTCCAGGAAGCCTTTTCTGATATCCCTAACCTCATTCAGTTACTATATTTACCCTCAGATTTCACATATGCATTTATACTTACATATTTATCATGGACTATTTTTTTCCTTTTCCTTTTTTTTTGACATCTACTATACAGGATTTATTTCTTTTATCTAAGGATTAAATTTATACTAGAAATCAAATGATTAGGTGATATGGGATGGGGAGAGATGGAGAGTGAGAAAGTGTAATTCCATTGCATTTTATTCCAGAAGGATATTTTTGGTCTCACATATAATGAACTTAGTTTGTTAGTGTTTACTTTGTACCAGACAGTGTGCTAAACATTTTATAAAAATTATCTCATTGGATCTTCAGATGCTGTTATTATCTCCATTTTACAGATGAGGAAAATGAGGCCACCAGAGGTTAAGTGACTTGCCCAAGGTCACACAGCTAGTGTCTGAGGCCAGATTTGAACTCAGATCTTCCTGATTCTGAATCCTGCGCTCTATCCATTGTACCACCTAGCTGCCTGTGAGCCATCTAGCTATTCAGAGTGGACAATAGATATTTTCATTACTTTTTAAAAAAAATTTAAAATAAGCAGCAGTTTTTAGTTGAATATTTGTAACCCAAATGAAAAAAAAAAAGATTTCTAGTTTTTTTGCAGTGTTTTTATATTCAGTCCCTTAAGGTATATAGTGTACAATAATTAACCTTTAGCACTAAAGATAAACATTTAACAGCCAATAATTTTCTCACTTTACTATTTTTTTTCAAATGCTTTATTAACTTCTGGTTTACTTCATTCATTTCTGCCAGTTTTTGTGTTACAAATTTTCTCCCCGTTTTTCCCCTACCCACCTCCCCAAAATAGCAGTCCCCCAGGATATCCCTTCCTCTTTTTTTTTTTTTTTAAGCAATTGGGGTTAAGTAACTTGCTCAAGCTTATACGACTAGTCATGATTTATGTGTAGGTGCCCATTTTCTGAGGCCGGTTTCGATCTCGGGTCATCCCAACTCCGAGGCCGGTGCTCTTACTCACTGCGCCACCTAGCCACCCCGATATCCCCTCCTCTTATTTCCCAATTACATGTAAAATAGTATTAATAATAGTGTGTGTATATATATAAAAACATTTGGTTTTAAAACTTTCATTCCCGTCCTCCCTTGTCACCCACCCTTACTGGGAAGATAAGCAATTCAGTATAGGTTGTACAGGTGTAGCTAATGCAAATCATTTCCATAGTAGATATATTATAGAAGACTGATTATATTTCTCTCCCTCCTATCCCACCTCCCCCTTGTTCTATTCTCTGTTTTGGTCCTGTCCCTTTTCAAACGTGTGTGCTTCCAACTTCCCTCCCCCAAGCCTGCCCTCCCTTCCATCATCCTCGCTCTCATCCCCTTCCCCCCTACTCTCCTGTAGGGTGAGATATCCTATTTCGAGTGTATGTCATTCCCTCCCTGAGCCAAATTCAATGATAATAAGGTTGACCCATTCCCTTATGCTTTCCTGTTCTTCCCCTCCATTGTACCCATTTTCCCTTGCTGTCTCTCCCCATCTCCTCTCATTATATTCCTCTCTCACCTCTTGATTTCACCTTTTAAGTATCATCCCTTCCTATTAAATTGGTCCTGTGCCCTCTATCTATGTATACCTGTAAACATTTATATATACACATTCATATATGTATTCATACGCCTATATACCCTCCGATAAAGACTGTGTGTGTATATGTATATATATGTGTATATATATATATGTATATATATATATTTATGTATATATTTCTATTCCCTTCAACTATTTTCATACTGAGAAAAGTTTCATAAGTTACAATTACCATTTTTCCATGTAGGAATGTAAATAGTTCAGCTTTGGTAAGTTCTTTATGATTTCTTTTCCCTATTTACCTTCTCAAGCTTCTCTTGCTTCTTGTATCTGAATGTCAAATTTTCTTTTCAACTCTGGTTTTTTTGTTCAATAACTTGAAAGTTCTCTATTCTACTGAATGACTATATTTTCCCCTGAAACATGATACTCAGTTTTGCTGGGTAGGTGATTCTTGGTTTTAATCCCAGCTCCTTTGCCCTCTGGAATATCATATTCCAAGACCTTCGATCGCTCAGTGTAGAAGCTGCCAGATCCTGTGTTATCCTGATTGTGTTTCCACAATATTCAAATTGTTTCTTCCTGGCTGCTTGTAATATTCTCTCCTTGATCTGGAAATTCTGGAACCTGGCTATAATATTCCTGGGAGTTTTCTTTTTGGTATCTTTTTCAGGAGGTGATTGGTGGATTCTTTCAACCTCTATTTCTCCCTCTGGGTCTAAAACATCAGGGCAATTTTCCTTGAGAATTTCTTGGAGGATAATTTCTAGGTTCTTTCTTTGATCATGGGTTTCAGGTAGTCAAATAATTTTAAAATTATCTCTCCTGGATCTATTTTCCAGGTCAGTGGTTTTTCTAGTGATATATTTCACATTGCCTTATATTTTTTCATTTGTTTGGATCTTTTTAATGGTCTTGATTTCTCATAAAGTCATTAGCTTCCATTTGCTCCAGTATAATTCTGAAGGAATGATTCTCTTTAGTGAACTTTTGAGATTCTTTTTCCATCTGGCAAATTTGGCATTTTAAGGCATTCCTCTCACTGCCTTTTTGAGCCTCTTTTGCCATTTGAGTTAGTCTATTTTTTAAGGTGCTATTTTCCTCACTCAGGCTGTTGACTCTCCTCTCATAATTTTCTTACATCGTTTTCATTTCTCTTCCCAATTTTTCCTCTACTTCTCTTATCTGTTTCTTAAGGTCCCCTATGCCCTGTAACCTGCTTGTATTTTCTTTTGAAGCTTTTGGTGCAAGAGTTCTGACTTCACTGTCTTCTCCTGTTCCATGCTTTGCTTCTATTTGTCCCCATATTAGGAGTCTGATGTTGGGTTCTTCTGTTTGTTTTGCTTCCTTTGCCTGGCCATGTTGCTACTCAGTTACTTGACTTTTGAGCTTTTTGAGCTTTTTGAGACTTTTGAGCAGGTCTCTGCCACCAGACAAGGGAGCTTCCATCCAAAACACTGGGGTTTCTCAGCTGCCAGAGGTATTAATTGGGTTCCCTCTCTGAAGCCTCCACATGCTCTGGCAAACTGGTCACACAGCCCAGGACCTCCATCCGAGATCGCAGTCCAGATCCAAGAAGGTTAAGAAAGAGCAATTACCCCTCAGACTGTTTGCCTGGTATCCCCAGTCCGCAGGCTATGAGCTGAAGCTCCAACATAGGGGTGGCTGGGCCAGTGCACTCACCTCTCACTTTGTCCTTGGCATCTATGTTTTGATAATTCTGGAAATGGCCACAGCTGCTGGTGTTCTGAAGTCCCCCCAGCCAGTGTTTGTTCAGGCCCACCCTGGGGCTAAAACTTCTGGCTCACTAGGGCCTGGGGTTGTCTCCACTGTGCTGTCTGCTCCCTGTTGGGCTGCCAGGCCATCCTCAATGGGAGGTTAGCTTCTTTGTGTCATTTCATGGGTTCTGTGGCTCCAAAGTTTGTTCAGAGTCCCCTTTTATATGGATTGGTGAAGGTGGAAGCTGGACCCATGGGGAAATCCTGTTTCTACTCCGTCATCTTGACTCTGCCCCTTTTTCCTTCTGAATTTATAAACAACAAATAAAATAAACATTTTCATATATATTGTAGAATATAAGGGGGGATTGTATATTAACTTTATATTTAACATGTAATGCTTGCTTTTATTTTTAGATATTTAATAAATTGAGCATGTGATTTTTTTCCTATAGAACTTTAAAATTATTTTTCATTATGAATTTTTTAATAATTAAGTTTCAGTTTTCAACATTATAAAATTATTTTTAAAAATAAAATTTATTGATGTATCTACTTTTTTTACATTGCCCAAATTTCTCTCTGTATCCTCTACCCTCCCAGAGAACCATATCTTCTTAACTACCTTTTTTTTTTTTTAAAGAAAAAGAGGAAGACAAAAAAATTTAGACAAAACTGACCAATATTTTGAAGAAATATGAAATTATATTTATTGTCCCACAGCTGTGGTCCTCCTGCTTCTGGAAAGAAGTTGGGGGGATTATATTCTGAAATCTCGTTTTTTTTTAGGGCCAAGCTTTTTCTTTGTAATTTTGCAGCATTCATTTTCATTTGTTTTGTGGTTTAGTTCTTTCCATTTACTTTGTTTTTTATTTTCTTGGCTATATTTACTTTACATCAATTCATTGGCCATGTAAATTATTTCAAAATGATATTTCAGAGCTGTCTTGCTTGTCTGATAACTTCAGGCCTTCCTTGTGTTCTCCTTTATTTTTAATATGATGGGTTGCTTTATATTGTAATTATTTGTTCATATGTCATAGTGTCCTACTTAACTTTAAACTCCATGAAGATAGGAACAGTGTTTAGTTAAACTTCATATTCATACTTTCAGCAAGCATTAAATACCTACTTTCTACTGTTCATTGTGCTAGGCACAATGAACAGGAAAATAGGAAACTAGGTCATTTGCTTTTCATTATCAGGGTGGGGAGAAGAGAAAGAGGAGAGAACCTATGGGGAACTTTAGGGATTTGATGGTGGTAGGGCAGGATTTGTTGAGATGCCCACTATGGTGTAGCTGAAGTTATTTAATAAAAATTTGTAGTGGTTTAAGTTAATTTGATTTCCAAGATGTTTTTCAAGCATGTGCACTGGTTCTGAAGCTATAGTGAAATGCAGCCTTCATGGTGTAGATGGACAAGCACAGTAGGGAGTGGTCAAGTGATAGGGGGTTATAAGGGGGTTATAATAAGAAGGAAGGGGGAAGGAAGGAGAGAGAGAGAAATAGAAGGAGAGAGGGTAGAGAAAGAAAGGGGGAGGAGAGAAGCAATTTGAGATGAGAAAGTATAGTCTTAAATAGGACACAGATTTTGAGATTAGGTGACTAGAACAATGGTATGTCACTAGCAGATATAGAAAAGAAAAGGATAAGCTGGTTTGGGACATAGGATTATGAGTTTAATTTTGAATATTTTTATTTTGAGGAACGGCGGAGAATTACAGAGAGAGATCTAGCAAATGGTTGTAAATGAAGGTGTATATAGCCTGGGAAAGATGTAAGCTCGGAGATTAAAGATTTGAGAGTCACCCCATATAATGATAATAGTTGAAGATATATATATAATAAGAATGATGAGATTGTCAAAGGAGAAAATATAGTAATAACAAGTTTGAGTTGTTAAGATACAGCACTTTTAGATTTATAAAATACTTACCTCAACATTCTATGAAGTAGGTAGCATAAATATTGTCTTCATGTTATACGTAAAAAAATAAATTCTGATAGTTTAAGTGATCATATAGTAAGTATGTAAGATGGGATAAAAGTTCAGATTTCACTGACTTACAATTCTGATATTGTTTTTAAATAAATTATTATTGCTACCTGTTGTTATTCCATCTATTTTCCCCATTGTATTCTTGCTAACTCCCTCCCAGAGAGCTAGCCTTTATAATAAAACATGAACAAGGGAAGAAAGAAAAAAAGTACCATTAAAACTAAATATATCAAAAAAGTTTGATATTATATGTTGTATCCCATACACATCATCCCCTGCTTCTGCAAAGGGGGTGGGGAGAGGTCTCATTTCATATCTCTTTTCTGTACTATGCCCAGTCACTTTAATTTCACAGCATTGAGTTTTGATTGTTTTATTACGTTGTTCTTTACATTTACATTGTTGAAGTAGTGTATTGTTTTCCCTGGTTCTGCTTACTTCATTTTGTGTAGTCCATAGATGTCTTTTCATGCATTTCTTTATTCATCATTCTATACAGTACAGTAGTATTCCATTATCTTCATGTAACCCATTTTGCTTAGCTTTTTCCCCAATTTGTGGTCACTCATCCCATTTTGCTTCCAAATCTTTGCTGCCACAAAAAGTGCCATTGTAAATATTTCGGTGTATGTGGGGTCTTTTTTTTTTTTAATTGATCTCATTGGTATATCCACCTAGTAGTAGAACCTCTGAGTCAAAAGGTATGGATGTTTTAGTCACTTTATTTGTATAATATTGAGGTCCTTTCCAATTTACCACTCCACCAAATGATATATTAGTATGGCTGTCTTTCTATAACTGCTCCCCTGTTAACAATTTTCATCATTTGTCTTCTTTGTCAGTTTGCTGGGTGTGAGGTGAAATTCAGGTTTGTTTTGATTTATATGTCTCTCATTAGTAATTCTGGACATTCTTACATATTTTTTTTAAAGCAATTGGGGTTACTTACTTGGGCAGGTTACTTACTTGCCCAAGGTTACATGGCCAGTTTTTTGTGTGGGGGTGTTAAGTATCTGAGGCCGGAACAGATCCTGGGTCCTCCCGACTCTGGGCCGGCCGGCACTCTTACTCACTGCGCCACCTAGCCACCCCTTACATATGGTTTTAAAAATGTATAATTCTTCTTTTGAAAAACGTTTGTACATATCTTTTGGTCCTAATCTATTGAAGAGTAATTTTCTGTTATACTGGGCTGCCTTGCACAGAAACAAAACATAGCCACGGGCAGTATGCTGCAATATAAAAAGTACAGGCTCTGAAGGCAGATGACTTCAAATGATACCTCTGACAATTACTGTCTCTAAGTTATTCAGTCTCCCTGAGTCTTATTTTCTTCATCTGTAAAATGAAGTTGGATTAGATGGCCACAGAAGCCCCTGTAAGCTCTAGATTATGATACTGTAACAGCTTTGGAGAATTGCCATATTCTCCAAAGGAAGGAAAAATGAGGAGATAATGAAACAGAGGTCAAAGAAATAGGAAGACTAAAAAGTTGGGAGGATTGTCAAGAATAATGTTTTAACAGTTTTAATGTACTTCAGAGGTCAAGGAACGATAAGGACTGCAAAAAGTCCATTGAATTTTGGGACTTGTTCCTTGGTAACTTTTGAGAGAGAAGAATGATGGTGGAGTGAGATATGAAACAATTTACAAAAAGGTGGGGAGTGAGTATAACATGAACAAAGAGAAAATGGAACAGTGGTGGTAGGTATTTTCAGGGAATGGGAAACTTGGAAATGTCTGGTTATATGTGAAGGAATTAGTAGAAAGCAAGGGAGTGGTAAATTGATGGATCAAGGTCCATTGAGTTGTTTGAAGTTGAACTCAGGGATAGAAGTGGAGGAGTTAGGCTTGAGCAGTGCTTTCTTTGCACATAGGGTTTAATAAATGGTTTTTTAATTGAATTGGAATAGAAAGATAGGTACCTTTATGGTATGAGAGAAAGAATTTTAGTTCAATTTTTAACCAATATTTGTATGCTATATGTAATATATACAAGGTCCAAACATCATTAGGTTTATATTTCTCCTAGAGTGTAGGTTGCAATGGCCAGCAGATTAAATCTGACCCATGGCCAGTTTTTGTAGGGCCCCAGCTAAGAGTGGTTTTTACGTTTTAAAATAAAGTTTTGTTATTTTTGAAAATGTAAGAAAACAAAACACAGTCATGGGCAGGGAGTGTTCAAAAACAGATTTTGGTCCTTGGATTGTAGGTTGCCAATCCTTGTCCCAGAGAGGGATACAAGTAGTTATGTATAATGGAATACAATATAATTTGAGAAGGAAAATTCTCAAGGTGTAAGTGAGGAAAGGATTACATGTTATACATGAAAGACTGCCTGTGAATGCATGTGCAGAGATGGGAGAAGGAAGGCCAAGTTTAGAGAGTAGCTAATGGTGGTTCAGTTTAGCTGAAATGAAGGGGAGTAATATAAAATAAACCTGGAAAGGGAGATTAAAGCCAGGTTGTTGAGGACTTTAAATGCTAGACTGAGAAGTTTAAATTTTATCTTATAGACAACAGAGAGGGAGGTAGTGAATATTTTTTGAGCAGGGCAGTGACAAGATTATTTCCTGTGCCTACACTTCCCAAGGAACTGTGGCAACTGTAACTTATGAATTGGAGTGAAACTGGAGGTGGGATACTAATTAGTAGGTTTTTTGTAATAGTACAGATAACAAGTGATGAGGACTTGAATTAGAATAATATCCTTGAGTGTGGAGAGAAGGGAATGTATGTGAGATGGTATACAGGTCCAGTAGCATTGGCAACTGATTGGATTTGTCAGGGTAAAGAGAGAGAAGAGTCAAGGATGACTATGAAGTTTTGTATAGTATGGTGGAGCCTCAACAAATATAGGAAGATTAGGGTGTTCCATTTTGGACTGAGTTTTGAGATGCTTAAAGGGACATCAAGATAAAAATGACCCACAGGGTTTGTGGTTTAGGATTGACCTTAAGGAGAGAGATTAGTGTTGGATATGGGAATCTTCTATTTAATATTTGTAACAGAATCCATAAGAGCTGATAGATTATCAAGAAAAAATATATAAAGAAAGAAAGAAGGCCCAAGACAGAGCCTTGGAAGATAGCCATAGTCAGTAGGTAGGAGGTAGAGAATGTTCTAGCAAAGGAGATTGAAAAAGGAGCAATGCAATAGGTAGGAGGAAAATCAGTGCTATGTAAGACAAGGATGGAGAGAATATCCAGGAGAGAGGGTGATTGACAATGTCAGAAGCTGCCAGGAGGTCAAGGAAGCTGAGGATTGAGAAAAGACCATCAGGTTTAGCAGTGAAATCCTTGGTAACCTTGGAGAGAGCAGTTTCAGTAGGGTTTTGGGATTCAGAACTATAGTGTAAGGGGTGGAGGAATGATTGGATGGTGAAGCAAGTGAAGATAGTGAGTATTAGGAGCTTGACAGTGAAAGGGAAGAGATATAGAGGAAAGTAGCTTGAGGGGATGGCTGCAAAAAGTAGAGATATTTTAAAGATTGGGGCACAGATTTGGGAAGGAACCTGTAGAAAGGCAGAGTAAGGTGAGGCAGAGAGGGAATGATTCAACCAATAAGCATCCATAGCAGATGGGAGGAGACAGATCAGACAGGAGGAGTTAACCTTAGCAAAGGGAACCTAGAGATTTAATCTGGAACAAATGAGGAAAGGCTGGTAATGGTAGAAAGGATGGTTTTGATTAGGTTAGTAGGTTAGATAAAGTAAGGTTAGGTTTGCTTGAGAAAGGTACTTTTTAGCATTTGAATTGGTTGCTTATATTGTTATTTTTACTATCATTCTCATAATTACTTTGTTATGCTGACATACAGTTTTTAATTTCCAGTCTGCAATAGCTTTTCTCCTTTGGGGGTGGGGGATATGATTTGTAAAAGCTGTGTTTTTACAGAGGCCTGACACTATTAACTTTTTGTAGTCTTTCCTAGTTGGATTAGCAGAACCTAATAGCTTCCAGAAAAGAGGTGTTAACTCTTTCTAGTAAGCAAAACCACTGCCCTTCACAACTAATGACCTAGTCATTCTTTTGGAAGATCTTTAGGTTCTAACGGAACACTTTAATAAGGCTGCATTATCCATTCATTACCTTTGCATGTAGTATTTTAGTGTTAAACTTTCAGGACCAAGTAATCCTGTAACATTTAGATTCTTAGAGATGGACCAGGACTCAACGGTCCATTTAATTCAGTGAATAGCTATAGAACATGGTATAGATACCCCTGTACTGCAATTCTGAAGTACCGAATACAGAATGGAATTAGAAGAGGGGATATCACACAGAAGTGTGATGTCAGTCAGTTAATCAATGAACATTTATTAAATATCTGCTCTGTTCCAGGCATTGTGCTAAACACTAGAGAGATGTGAAAGATTCTCCTCATATAGTTTCCACAAGGCTTATAATTTTAGTTGAATCAACCAGTAGGAATTAGTCAGTCAACAGTTATTAAACACTCTTGTTAGTCAGGCACTGTGCTGGCTACAGGGCATGCAGAGACAGACTGTCTCTCTTACTCCATATCTCCAACCCATTGCCAAGTGTTGTGTAAATTCTGCCTCCACAGTCAGTATCTCTTACGGTTGTCTATTCAGACTCCAGTGGCTTTCCATTCCAATTAAGGTCAAATATGATTTCCTTGATTGGCTTTTAAAGACCTTAACAATCTATATCCAGTCCAATTTTTGAGGCTTATTATGTACTACTCACCTTTTATTCACTGTACGGTCCAGACAGAATGACCTCTTGCAGTTCCTTATATTTGATGCTTCACCTCATACTTCCATGCCTTTGCATAGTTGATCCTCCTTGGAATGCACACATCCTCCACCTCTGCCTTATAATCCTTATTGTCCTTCAGAGGTCAGCTCAAGCATGTCCTCCTACATGAAGCCTTTCAGATCTCTTCAGTCACTACTCCTCCCCTCCCCCCATTCCCCGTTTTTCTTGTATTTAAATCATCTCTACTCAATATACACATATCACTTCCCTGATAGAATGTCAGTTCCTTGAGGGCTGGGACTCACATTTCTGTGTGTATTCCCAGTGACTAGCAGAGTGCCTTGACTGTGCTTGTTGATTGAGTGACCAGAAGGAAACAGTCAGTATCTGCTCTTTAGGAACAACTTTTAGGGATGAGAAAAGAACCCTGTGTTGGAACTGGTTATTGAGCTGAGTTTTGAAGGAAGGTAGAGAGAATTTTTACAAGGACATAGTGAGGCCACCCATTCTAGGCATGGGGAGACAGCATCAACAAAGGCACAAGCAGAAGATAGAATGTTGCTGTCTGACTTGGGTCCTAGACTGAGTAAAGGACAGTAATGTGGAAAAGAAGTCTGAAGCCACATTATGAAGGGATCGAAATGTTAGAGGACTTTGAATTTGATCCTGCCAATCAACAAGCATTTGTTAAACACTTACTGTGTGCTAGGTGCTAGAGGAAAAAAAATACAAAGAATGAAACAATCTTTAACACCAAGGAGCTTATATCCTAATGGGAAAGACAGTGAGTACTGTGTAAACCTGTAGTTTAGTTGTATAGGGAACTCTCAAATGAGGAAGTTCTCCCTACAAATTGCAGTCAATTTAATACCTTCTCTGAAACTTGAGTATTAGAGATTTACCTAGAACATGAAGAGGTTAAATGACTTGTCCAGAGTCACAATTTATGTATTGGTGGGATGGGGTTTGAACCCAGACCTTCCTGACATCAAAGCCAACTCTTTACTCTGCTTCCTACACATAACATAAGTACATACAGCCAAATTACAAAGGGTTGAGGTGTGGTAGAAAAGAGAAACAAGTAGAGGTAGGCAGTGGGGACAACTTTTTAAGGACATTTGACTGAGAAAAGGAGGTGAAATATAGAGTGATAGATTGCAGAATTAGTGGGATCTAGTGAAGGATATTTTTTTTTTCTTTTGACGATATGGGAGACTTGGGCATATTTCAAGGTAGTAGGGAAGGAACCAGTGGATAGGGAAAGGTGAGACAGGGGAAAAGGTGGGAGGAGAGAGAGACAGAGAGAGAGAAAATGTGATAATTATAGTTGCAATCTGCTGGAGAAAAATATACGTATATGTTTACATATACACACATACATACATACATATAAATGCACAAGTTGGCTTTGGCAAGGAGAAAGTCTACCTCTTTGTTAGAGGTTGAGAAAGGAGAGCATGGGAAATTATGTAAATAACTTTTGAAATAGAAAGATCAGAGGACAAAGGAGCTCATACTGAATGTGAGTTCAATTGTGTCAGTTTTCTGAAGGGCAAGATCCTCAGCTGGGACTGATGATGAGGGAAGAGAATAGCCTCAGCAGGAGTTGATAGAGGGAACCAGAGTGGACTAAAAAGACTACCTTGTTGCTGTGAAGACCCAGTTTAAGTTAAATAACGTGAGGTAATAGGACACACCAGAGCTTTTTGGACCATGAAATATTATTTTGGGGATTAACTAGGTGGTGCAGTAGCTAGAGTGCTGGGCCTTCCCTTAAGAAACCATCCTCTTCATCTCCATGGTTATTTCTAATTCTTTGATCCCTCAGTTCTCTCCCAGCCTGTTTCCTCTGCATCATCTCTTTTCCTCAACTTGACTTCTTGGTGAACAGTAAATTCTACACTCTCTTGTATATATTTATCCTGCTTTTTTGTATGTATTTGTTGTCTCCCAGTTAGATTGTGAACTTCTTGAGGGCAGGGTATGTCTTTTGCTTCTTTTTGTATCCCCAGTCAGCACAATGGCTGTCACATAGTAGGTACTTAATAGCTGCTTACTAATTATTGATTAATTGAAAAAGTGACAAGATTTGGCAAGTAATTGGATATGTGGGGTGAATGGGATTGAGTAGAGGATGATTACAAGATTGCAGGCCTGGGTGACTGGAAGGATAGTGGTACCCTCAAAAGAAATAGGAACTTTAGGAAGAAGATTGGATTTTGGCAGGTCAAGATACTAAGCATTGTTTTGGATATTTTGAGTTTTGAACTGCTTTGAGACATCTGTTTTGAATGGCCAGTAGACTGTTGGTGATTCAGAACTGGAGCTCAGCAGAGAGACTAGAGCTGAATAAGTTAGCTATTCTTTTGCATAGAGGTTATAGTTGACCATGAATGAACTGATGATGTCACTAGGAGAGAAATTATATAGAAGAGATTTCTATTCCTGGAAATGCTTCCTAGTTAAGTAGAAGCTACTTTATAAAATTTTCTGACCTATAGTTTTCATATTTGACTGAAACTCAAATTTTTCAAATATATTTATAAAAAATATGTCCTCCATTTGAAGAAATATTTTTATATTTGACTTCATTTATCTATTCATTAATTCATTTTTAGAAGATAAGTTTAATTAGCACTAGCTAATGGGCTAGAAGCTCTTCAGGACAAAGGGAGATATATGCATACATATATGCACACATAGACATACACATAAATACATGTTTGCATATATAGATTATAGAGATGTGTTTTTATATACACATATACGCATGTACATGCATACACACATATGGTTTTGGACAACTTTAGGGCAACATTACATGAGGCAAAAGGAGTCTCTAGGTCAGTTAAATATTAGGGACAGGATGTCAGATAATTTTGGTGGGCGGGGGGGCGGGGAGGTAAGACAAATGTCTTATCCTCAGGATTACAACTTTTTAATTTTGTTGTCTGAAGAGTTGCCATAGAGCGAGTTTATTTTAGTAGTTGATTCTGGTTAATTCCATTGACCATCTTAGTGGTATAGAAGGGCTCTAGTTAATCCCATCAGAATATAATGGAGGCCTCTTTCATATTTGCTTAATTTTAAAATGTAATCTTTATCCACTTTGTGACTTTTTATAAAAGTACCTCTATTAATGAAAAGCTCGAATTCCTTAGAGACAAACCTTGGTGAGAAAGTTCATGGCATGGGTTTAAAATAATATAGAATGATGGTTACTAATTTATTTATCTTAAGGCTGAGGAATTTTTGCAAAGTGTCCACAGATTCACATGTGCACCAAATGTTATTATTGTGATTCAACAGAATATACAGTACTATAATAAATGTCTGGCCCATATTAGTATTTTTCAAATGTATGCTTTTGCAATTAATAAAAACAAATTCTTTAAAAAGTACTGTTGAATTCATAGTTGCTTTTTATTGTTATTTGTTTCCTTAATTAGTAGTACAGTTAATAATGAAATTGTTATTGTGGGGATCCCTGGTATAGACCAGGATTTCTTAAATTTTTTCTATTCATGACCCCTTTAATGCTTCTTAATCTGTGGGTTGTGACCCACAGTTTAAGAATTCCTGGAAAGAGAAGCCTCTTAGGATGTCAGTTAAGGGTCATTGAGAGTAAGAATAATACTAAAACAAAACCCACATCACGGATGTGGGTATTCCTAGCAGTGGTACAGTTTGTGTCTCATTCAGAAAACACAAAACTATGTTATCAGTTATCATCCTGCTCATTATTTAGTCATATGGGGGCTTCTGGGAAGGAAGAAAGTATTGGCTGTGGAGAAAGTATAACTGGCTCAGAATTTCCTTCAACTTTTTTTTTTTCTTTTTGGAGGGCAATTGGGGTTAAGTGACTTGCCCAAGGTCACACAGCTAGTTTTTGTGTTAAGTATCTGAGGCTGGTTTTGAACTCAGGTCCTCCTGATTCCAGGGCCTGTGCTCTATTCACTGCACCATCTCGCCACCCCTCCTTTAACTTATAAGAAAGAATTTCACAGTTGAAGTTGAAAGACAGCTGCATTACTATGATGTTAATTTGTATGGATGAATGTTTAATTAAAATGTCAGTATAAATGACTGGTTGTAGTATTTGTTTTGTTGAGGGGGAAGGGTTAGAGGGAAAAATGTTCTTTGGATTCTTGAAGGAGATGAGCTAGAGGGGAAAATGTAGAAAAAAGTGTTTGGGAACAGGCAGTAAGATTCAAAGTCTTCAGAGGTTTGCAGTTTTTCTTCTTCAACTGCAAACAAATGCAGCTCTTTGATGAAGATTTATTTTTAAAATATTTTCTTGACTTTATTTAAAGGATATTTTAAAATAAGTCTTGTTCCCAGGCATTTTTTCTAGGTATCATTGTTTATGTTACAACATAGCATTTAGAATAGATTCTTTTAGGGTTGGCTAGGTGGCGCAATGAATAGAGCACTGGCCCTGGAGTCAGAAGGACGTGGGTTCTCATTTGACCTCAGACACTTGACACATACACACACGCACACACACAAAACCTAGCTGTGTGACCTTAGGCAAGTCACTTAACTCCAATTGCCCTCCAAAAAAAAAAAGAAAAAAAAGAATAGATTCTTTTGGGTAATCTGTGATTTAACTTGAATTCCTAAGGTATAGTTCATTTTTACTTTTTTACCTCATTTTCTTTAAAATTATAGTTATTGGAATGTTTGGTAAAATAAAAGATTGGACTACATGTCCTCTGATGTCCAGATCTGAGTTTTTTTTTAATATGAGACTAATTTAAATATCTTTTTTTTAACCTCCCTTTTTTCCCCCAAAATTTAAGGAAGAACTTCAAAAAGCACCGTTAATATTTCAGAATGAATCTGAAGCCATTATGTTCCCATCTACTGAAGATCAGAATTTGAAGTCAGAGTTAAACAATTTAAAAATTGATTTGGAAGCAAAGAAACTAGAACTTAATGAAAGTATTGCTGAAAAAGAAACACTAAGAGCAGAGTTAGAAGAACTGGACAAACAGAATCAAGAAGCTACCAAGGTAACAGAAAAGAAACTGAGCTTACATGGTCTACTCTTGATTTACTGGATTGTGGACTAGCAAAGCTTTAAATCTCTGCTTTCATCACAGCCTGTGAATGTGTGTCAGCCACCTGTCAAAAGATGATATCGCTTGCATGGTTTGGATGACTAGTTTGATTTCTGAGGTCCTTTTCACCCCTAAATTTCTATGATTTTATGGGTTTTGTTAAACACTATGCTCCACTTCATTTTTTTTTCCATTTCCTTGTTAGTGCTAGAATAGATATTGCCAGGGAAATTAGTCAGACCTTCTGTAAGTATTTACCATGATGTACTTTTTAGTTATTTTGTAAGGAAGGTGACTATAAGTATATCATTTCATAGCTGATCAGAGAATCCTTACAGCTCTTCAGTTGAGCAAGGAATTTACCTCAAGAAGGACTAACTCCACTGGAGGGCACTCTTGACGCTTAGTATATTTTCTTGGCATTTTAATTGTAGTCATTTTTATGCAGCTTTCCCTTTGTATCATAAAAGTTTTTTAAAATAAATGTCTTATTTAAAAATAACTAATTTCATTTACTTCATAAAACTAACACTAAACAGTTTACAGTACAAGTTTGTGGTAATGGTAAAAAGACTATGTAGGTGAATTCTGTTTTTAAGAAAATTCAAATACACAAAAGTCTGAATTTATAAAACATAAAGCATTATTACAAGAAATTTCCCTTATGTAACCTACATGATTCCTTAAATAGAGAACCTCCTAATTGGCCTTTAAAAAATCAGCCTGTGAAACTGATTTATACACAGCTTTCTAAGAACGTATTTGTGTCTTGTGGTTGTTTCTTCTCTTAGGTAAAAATTAAAAAAAGAATTGAACTTTGCTCTCTAAAGTAAATAGCTATTCAAAAAACCCTAGTAAGTGTTAGAATAAAGTATTCTGACCTTTTTGCAATAAGGTCTCTTAGAAGTCTCTTGTTTATCAATTGTTGTATTGAAATTCATTTTCAAAGTAATTTTTATGAATATATTTTGTTTCTATAACCATGTAATTTCACTGTAGCAAATGTAAATAGACCATTTGGTTTATTTAAAAATATTTTTGTCTTGCTAAGAGTTTCCTAATTAAAATATTTTATGATATTCAATTATTTTTGAGGTGTTGACAAAGTATAATTAAATTATGACCATTTTGGATGTTGTACCCCAATTAGAGATATCAACAGTTCTTTGTATTTAATTCAAACTCTTGATTTTGTGATACAGTACTTTAGGTTTTTATATTATAGCATGTAAAGGGATTTTATCCTGCTATACTTAGTAGTAGTAGAACAAGATTGATTCCTAACTTATCATATACTTTGTATACATACAATTTTTAGGACTCTTACATTTTGGCAGATGCAACCTTGAGGAAGGATTGCAAATAGGTAAAAGGAAATTGTTGGGGGGGTTTCCCCCACATTTTCCCATATTATTAATTTACTTAAAACTCAGCATGCAGTTGTGTGGATAATGTTTATTTATTTGGGAAGATAAATATGAGGATACTCCCTTCCCAAAAGGCCTATATGAATATGAAAAGGCCTATAAAAAGAATGAAAAATAAAAACTTTTAAGTTTTAGTGTTTTATCCTTTAATCTTCAAATAATATGATCTGTGTAATAGGTTGGAATAATTCAGGTATTCTGAAGCTTTCTAAATGGTATGATTGCAGGCTTAAGTCATTACATAAATAAGTTATCAGTTGCTTTGAAATAGTAAAACCTTTTTCTTGTCAATTCTGCCAGTTAAGTTGGAGTACTGTTGGAAACTAGTGAAATAATTATTCAGTTTTAGGCTGCCAGATTTTGAGAAATGCAACCCTAAAGAAGAAAGGCAAGTAAATACAAGGAAGTTTTCCTTTTTTTCCCCTTATAATTAATTTATTTAAACCTGTATATCCATCTTCCTCTGGAATATAAAGTAGTTACTTCATTAAAATAAAAGAGGCATTGTTAGTCAGTCAGAAAGCATGTATTGAGCAGCTGCTATGTGGCCAGTTTCTGTGCTGAGTACTTTTAGTGGTTTCTAACCTGTTCTTTTAGTGTAGGGATACATTATAGTTCCCAATTAATTGCTTTTATTTTACCTATTGTAATGGAAATGCAAATTTAAAGATCTTCCCTGCCCCTAGGCCCTTTGATAGGCTTAAGAGACTTTTTTTTTTTTTTGGAGGGCAATTGGGGTTAAGTAACTTGCCCAGGGTCACAGTTTGTGTGTGCATTAAGTATCTGAGGCCTGTCCGAACTCAGGTCCTTCTGACTCCAGGGCCAACGCTCTACTCACTGCGCCACCTAGCCACTTCAAGAGACTCTTGAGAACCTTCCTTGATTTGAAAATATACTCTGCCCCCTAATAGGCTGAATGTGTCACATGGAACCTGTGGCAGGAGGCTTGGTTCTCAGGAATGCCTACACCTTGATGCCTTGTGATTGGGCAGTGGGTCATGAGGGTTGTTACATTCTCTGAGCCAGGAGAAGGCTATATAATCCCTGATGTGAGGCTTTGCTTTGGGGCTTACTTTAAGAAGTGTTGTGTGATTTGACCAGATGAGACTCTGGGCAGCCCTTGAGAGTGCCCCCCGCCCCCTTTGAAAACCCAGATGTTGATGCTTCCCTCTCTGGTAACTATGATTTGGTATTGATGTCATGGTTGGGCTGTGTGAAAGCCTGTCTGCTTGATCTGTTTGTTTCTCTGTCTTGTAAGTTCTGTCTGTATACTTTGAAGTTTGGGGTGCTGACCTTTTTCCCCTGAACTAGGTAAACAATCTATGTTTGATTGATTAAAGTAAGCTTGTTAACCCATTTTGAGTTGCTTTCCTTTAGAAAAGCAGATCTAAGAGCCTGTGTTGACAGCCACCCTGGGGATGCTGGGGTGCTTGCCGCTACACCTGTGCATTTTATGGAAAGGATTTTGTAAAAGGAAAAGTTGGTTTCTTTTCATTCATATTATAGCTTGCTGTTTTCATACAATGATGATGACAAAGGAACGTTAATTTTGTTTTAGAGTACAGAAGAGAAACTTTTCCACAACTTTACTGCCATCGTTTTAAAAATTTTATATTTTAAAATTATTTAAAAATAAATTTTATTGATGCTTATAGACACGCTTCTGTTAGAAAAGAATCTTTATATACCAATACATATGTTCCTTGCATTTATGTACTAATTATAGTGTGTTTTTTAAGTTTAATTTTGGAAGCTACTAAAGCTTTAGTATTGATGATTAGTATAAACAAATAAGTAACAAAATGGTTTCTTTTCTCTTTGGTTAAATTTTTTATATTTAATTGGTAACATTGTTTTTTTAAGTTATCTAAGACAAACTTGATGATAAAAAGGTACTTCAAAAAATTTGGATAGTTTTTAAAAAGGTAGTGACAAATATTTATAAATGACTCATTTTTGATATTGAATTTTCATGAACATTTTTCATTTGAAATAGATAATTTTATAAAATGTTCATAACTGAGATAAAGTAAAATATTTAAAATGACCATTGCAATTTGTGTTTCTTTCAGCATATGATTTTGATGAAAGACCAACTATCAAAACAACATAATGAAGCAGACGTCACCATTAACAAGCTAAAACAAGATGTAAATGATGAAAAGAAGAGAGTTTCTCAACTTGAGAATGAAAAGACAAAAATTACTCAAGAACTAGCAGTACACAAAGAAAAGCTCAATCTGGGGGAAGTAGCCCTTCATGATTTGAATGTGAATAAGCAGGAGCTTGAGGATAAGATTAAATATTTAATAGATCAATTAGATAAATCACAGGAATACATTTCGAACACTAAAAAGGAAAATTCAGAGCTTCAGGAAAAAATAAAACAGAATGAAGAGGATCTTTTTATCACTCGGAGTGACTTAGCTAAGCTTCTCAATCAAGAATCTAATGGTAACTTTCAGAATGACTTACTTAAAGAAAAGGAAACAGAAATTGGGAATTTAAATAAACACCTTTCAGAAATGAAAGAACTCAATAAAAATTTAGAGAAAACTCTTTTTGATATCAAAATGGAAAATGAAAAGTTGGTTTTAGCTTGTGAAGATGTAAAACATCAACTACAGGAATCTATTACTATTAAGAATCAGGTTTCCCTAGAAAAAGATACTATTATTGAAGCTTTAAGAATGGAAAAAGGGCAGTTAGAAGTAGAATTATATCAGTCTGAAAAGAGATTGTTGGAGCAAGCTCACAAATATGAGCAAACCATTGAAGAACTGTCAAATGCACGCAAGATGAATGCTTCTGCTTTACAGTTGGAACATGAGTGTTTAATTAAACTTAATCAAGAGAGAGATTTTGAGATTGCAAAACTCAAAACCAAAATTGAGCAAATGGATGGTGACCATAAAGAAACTAAAGAAATCCTAACAACGAGTTTAGCAGGGCAGAAGGAGTTAACAAAACTCATAAAAGAGAAGGAGATATTCATTGAACAACTTCAAGACAAAGGGTTGAAACTTCAGAAGAAACTTGATGCACAGATTCAGATTTCGGAAAAAAATGAATTTTTCAGACAAACTATAGAAGAAAAAGATAAAAATCTTGCAGTTATGAAAGAAGAAAACAATCATCTGAAGGAAGAACTTGAACGACTCAGGGACCAGCAAAGTAGAACTGTTCCTGTGGCTGAGCCTAGGACCCTAGATATTATCACTGAACTTGAAACTGAGGTAACACAGTTGAATGTAATAAAGGGTAGTCTTGAAGAAGAAATAAAACATCACCAGAAGACAATTGAGGACCAAAATCAGAATAAGATGCAACTTTTACAGGCTTTACAAGAACAGAAAAAAGAAATAGATGAGTTTAAATCCCAACATGAGCAAATGAATATTACACACACGCAGCTCTTTTTAGAAAAAGATGAAGAAATTAAAAACTTACAGAAGACAATCAATCAAATTAAAACTCAGTTGCATGAAGAAAGACAGGACATCCAGACAGAAACTTCTGATATCTTTCAGGAAACTAAAGTTCAGATGCTTAATGTAGAAAATGGAAATGAAAAGCATGATTTATCAAAAGCTGAAATTGAAAGATTGGTAAAGGGACTAAAAGAAAGAGAGATGGAGATTAAGCTTTTAAATGAAAAAAATGTTTCTTTAACTAGGCAGATTGATCAGTTGTCCAAAGATGAAGTTGGTAAACTGACACAAATCATTCAGCAGAAAGATCTGGAAATACAGGCTCTTCATGCCAGAATTTCTTCTGCATCCTACATGCAGGATGTTGTTTACCTTCAACAACAACTTCAGGCTTACATTATGGAAAGAGAAAAATTATTATCCGTTTTGAGTGAAAAGACTAGGGAGAATGGTCAGTTAAAAACAGAATATCACAAATTCATGGATATAGTAGCTGCCAAAGAAGCAGCTCTCATAAAACTTCAAGATGAAAATCAAAAATTGACTAGTAGATTTGAAAGTAGCGGTCAGGACATGTTTAAAGAAACCATTCAGAACTTATCTCGTATCATTAGAGAAAAAGACATTGAAATAGATGCATTAAGTCAGAAATGTCAGACTTTACTGACTGTTTTACAGACATCTGACTCTGGTAATGGGAATGTGGTTGGGCATGTTAATAGTAATCAGTTTGAGGAACTTTTACAGGAGCGTGATAAATTAAAACAGCAAGTGAAGAAGATGGAAGAATGGAAGCAGCAAGTAATAACAACAGTGCAAAATATGCAACATGAGTCTGCTCAGCTTCAAGAAGAGCTTCATAAAATTCAGGCTCAGGTTTTGGTTGATAGTGATAATAATTCCAAGTTACAGGCAGACTATAATGGTTTAATACAGAGTTATGAACAAAATGAAAGAAAACTCAAATGTTTTGGTCAGGAGTTGGCGCAAATTCAGCATAGCATAGGGCAGCTTCATAACACCAAGGACCTTCTTCTGGGAAAACTTGATGTTGTCTCACCACAGTTGTCAATTAGATCTTCAGTTTTACCTACTATAGATAGACAATCTGAAATATCAAATGAGGCTTCGAAACCTCTACAACAAGAATTAGACGAATTAAGAAAAGTATTACAAGAAAAAGATGCAACAATTAAGACTCTCCAGGAGAATAATCATAGGTTGTGTGATTCTGTTGCTGCCAGTTCAGGTCTAGAAAGAAAGGAACAAGAAGAGATTGATTCAGAGATTAAGGAAAAACAAGACATTTTACAAAAATCACTTAAGGAAAAAGATCTTTTAATCAAAGCCAAAAGTGATCAGTTACTTTCTTTAAATGAAAATCTTACTAACAAGACAAATGAAAATGAACTTTTAAAGCAGGCAGTAACAAACCTTAAAGAGAGAACTTTAATTTTAGAAATGGATATTTGTAAACTAAAGGAAGAAAATGAAAAGACTGTAGTGAAGTGCAGGGAGAAGGAAACAGAATTTCGAGCGCTACAGGAGACCAATATGCAGATTTCCATGATCCTAAGAGAAAAAGAATTTGAATCAAATTCAATGAAGGAAAAAGCTCTTGCTTTTGAGAAACTATTAAAAGAAAAAGAACAGGTACATTTTCTTTATAGGTATGTTGAAGGGCTATGGGGACTGGGGAGAGAGATTTTTCTTTATGATTTTGTTTGTTTCTCATGATCATCTTTGTTGGAGAAAATGTGGAAATATCATTGAGTGATTAAAAAAAAAATGTCAGAGGCAAGCCTGAGGGAGTGCTAGCTGTTGTTTTTAAGTGACTGCTTCTTTAATACTAGATTTAATTTGATCTTCTGAATCTTAATACCTGCTACTAAGTTTACAGAGTCTTTTGTCTACAAAATAGCAATGCTTGTTCATTACTCATATGAGACAGAAGTCACTTTAAATTATTTTATTTTACTCAAACATGATAAGGATCTTAATGCCATGTAGTATCTGTTCTTTTTATATAGTACATTTTTAGATCTGAAATCCTAAATACTTTGTATGAGTTATTTTGAGTTGTATGTGCAGTTTAATAAGTTTTATTTATTAGATACTATACACATAGCATGACACTAGGCCAAGGCATATGTATGTATAGTTCTTACTTAGGGTTATACCTAGAGAAGAGAGCACTTAGAAAGCAAAATATCCCAAGAAACTTACCAGTGTACATAGTCCACTCTGGCAGAATGTAAATTACTTTAGGCCAGGGAATGTTGTACTTTTGTCTTTGTATACTCAGTGTCTTGCATGTAGTAGTTACTTAATAAATGCATGAATTGAATTGAAACTTTTGTTCCATACTGCCTTTGAATGGAAACTTGAATACCATAGGAATTTTTTCTGCTTCTTTACATGATTAGCTGCCTAAGAAGAGTAATACATACATGAGATTAGACTTCTAGTTACAACTAGCATTCCCTACATAGCTTAAAAGAAAGGATCTTGGTCATTTACAGAGCAAAAGGATGCTTTTTACTCACTAGCTGTAAAGAGGTGTTCAATGAGTATATGATCTTCTTATGAAATATTTAGATCTATAAAATATTTTTTTAGGGGTGGCTAGGTGGCACAGTGAGTAGGGCATCGGCTTTGGAGTCAGGAAGACCGGAGTTCAAATTCAGCCTCAGGCACTTAACACTTACTAGCCGTGTGACCTTGGGCAAGTCACTTAACCCCAATTGCCCTGCCTTTCCCCCTCAAAAAAGCAAAGAAAAAATTTAATTTCTCAGTAGTATATACTAGCAAATAGCCCTATTTAAGTATATAGAATTCTTAAAGACCAACCTTTCCTATGTCTAGTTCCTTTCTATTGTTATTTGAAGGCATGTAATGTATATGCTATTGTTATAAAATTCACTTGCCACCCAAAAGGCCTTCCTCTCAAGTGCATTAGCATTAAGTATCTTTTTAACTTTGACTATAGTTTTATGTGTGTGTTAACTTATGAGGATATTAATATCCAGTATGATTAAAATACACCTTTGTATCATTTTCATTGAGAAAAGTTTGGTAAACAAAATCATTTTATAAATGAAAAGAAACATTTTTAAGTTTTCATATTATAATTCATTTCTTTATAATTTATCTTTATTGTAATAGCTATACTTTTTACCTAGAAAACTGTTTGAAAATTTGGGGCTTCCTTTTTTGTTGTTGTTGTTTTGTTTTCATACCAGTGCTATACTTATTTTCCTTTTATTATACCATTATACCCAATTACACCAAATGACCTTCAAGTAATGAGAACTAAGGGGTCCTTAAGAAATTCAAATGTTGAGAGACATCTCCAATTTTGCCAGTCTTCTTGCCTTCCCTAGCCCTTATTTTCCATCACAAGATCTGTGCATGAGAGTATCAGTGTACTATAATAGAGTTGTTCTTGCTCAAACTTACTTCTTTTAGGCCCTCTCAGGCCTGGGTCTTCAATAATCTGTAAGACACTTTAAATCAACTGGCATCAAGCTTCTGTTCTATTCCAAAGGCTGTTCCTATTTTTATTATGATAAGTCTTCAACAAATAGGTTTTAAAGAACACATTTAAGACCAGGGAGTAGTTCTTAAAAATACACAAAGTGAGTCATCTCACTACCAAAATGTAAAAACAAATTATACAGGCCTACTTTATATACAAGCCATACTTAGATTCTACTTTTCTTTCTTTCTTTTTTTTTTTTTTGCCTTTTTGGAGGTCAATTGGGGTTAAGTAACTTGCCCAAGGTCACATGGCTAGGTTTTTATTTGTGCGTGCGTTAAGTGTCTGAGGCCGGACCCGAACTCAGGTCCTTCTGACTCCAGGGCCGGCACTCTACTCACTGCACCACCTAGCCACCCCTAGATTCTATTTTTCCAGAGAGTGATAATCTCATTTATTCTAACACTACCAGTAAAAATGTTGTTGCCTTTCTTTCCAGAAAAAAAGACACAATATGCAAAGATATACTAAAAATATTTGGTTCTTTTTAATCAGCTATTGATGATATAATGAAATAAAGGAATTTAAATGGCACCTAATTCAAACATTTAAAATATCCCACTTTATGTGTCCTTCTAATCTGATGGGCCTTCCTTTTCTAAGAAGAGACATTGAAATATAAGCAACAAATTGTTTAGTGTTTCAGTGACTTGTTCTGAATGTTCTGGGGTCAAATTATAGATATTAAATGTTATAGAAGTGAAATGTTTATATAAGGCCCTGTTGTAGTACACATTATATATATATATATATGTATATATATATATATGCATATTATCAGTAATACAACTAATATTTTTTAAAATGATTTTTTACAAAATCTGACTGTTGCCTAAAACATGACTCTCCTTTAAAATTGAGAGGTTATCTTTCTTCCTGAAGGTAGTAATGTACTATACTTGTATGGAATGTTTTCAGGAAATAATTTCCCTTACTGTTTAGTAGTTAGCATTCTAAAATTGCTTTCTTTAACTATATGCCAAAATGTTTTTTTTAAGTTTACATATAGCAAATGGCTTGTTTTTTCTATTTAATACTACTAATTTCCAACACAGTTGTGTACATTTAATGAATGTAATCTAATTCTTTATTGAAACCAAGATCTTTTTCCAAGGCTATAGAAACTTAAAACTTGTTAATTTTTTTAAAGGGTAACACTGGGGAGTTGAATCAGCTATTAAATGAAGTTAAGTCCATGCAAGATAAGGCAGTTAAGTTTCAGCAGGAGAGAGACCAAGTCATGTTGGCCCTGAAGCAGAAACAAATGGAAAGCAGTTCCCTACAGAATGAGGTATATACTTCTATAAGAATTTTTTGTTATTGTTCATTTTCAGTTGTGTCTGACTCTTTGTGACCATATTTGGAGTTTTCTTGGCAGAAATACTGGAGTGGTTTGCCATTTCTTTCTCCAGTTCATTTTTCAGATGAAGAACTTGAGGCAAATGGACTTAAGTGACTTGTCCGTTGTCACATAGCTAGTGTCTGAAGCTGGGATTTGAACTCAGGTCTTCCTGACTCCAGGCCTGACAGTCTATCCACTTTGCCGTCTATCTGCCCCTTCTATGAGAATAAAGAATTAAATAATCTTATTTGATTAATTAATTAGAAAAAATTCTAATAAAATTAACTTACCTTTCACATAGCTTTCCTTACTCTTTTCCTCTCACTGCATCTCAGTATTATCCACAAGGGTTCCCTTTCCTATGTCAAAAATACCAACATTGTTATGACCAAAACCACCTATAACATTTCTACCTATTCCTCACCCCTTCTAAACCTGTTTGCCCTCATTCTGTCTTCTGTTCCCTCCAACTCTCATTACTGTCTGAGGCCTGATTTTAATTAGTTACTGAACAAGCATTTTTTGAATGCTTCCTTGTACTCTACTTGGTACTGGAGATACAAAAAAAAGGCCAAAAACGCAGTGTCTATCCTCAGTGTTCTCATATACTAGTGGGGAGATGAAAAGCAAATGACTATACTTGGAAGATATCTGTCTGTCTGTCTGTCTCCTCTTTTTACACACACAGAATGGATGTCTGTGCAAAGGAGCCCTTTTCAGAGCTTCTCATCCATCTTTGGTATACACCTGATTCACCCAACTTTTACCTGTGGCTCCAGGAATCTGTAGCAGGTGCAGCAGCCACATCCTGGTAAACAATCTTGGCAAATAGGCCTAACCAGGTTTAGGGTAACAGACAGGCTTCAGAACTGTTGGTGAGTTAGGGGGATGTCTACCCCAAGCATGTAAAGATGTTCTGCTGAGGAATGGACAGCTAAGAACAGTTTTTCCAGTGGCCATGAAGGTGGCTATAAAGTAAGTGCTGTGGAGGACTTAGAGCTTGGTCAAGCATCGAAGACGTAAAGGTCATCCTCTGCATCCTAGGCCATTGTTGGTTGTCTTGACTTTTATTTTGTCATTGGACTTTGATGACTATGGAAGAGAGAGTGAGGCTGATCACTTTGTGGAACTCACTTAAATCCAGTTCGCATATGAGTAAAGATGTCACCTGTGATGTCATTAGTCCTCTTTGAAAACAAGGGACAAACAATAGGAGGAGAATGAGTAGAGAGCAGAGTCCTGAAAACCTAGAGAGGAGAGTGTGATCAACAGTGTTAGAGGTTGCAGAGAGGTTATGAAGGATAAGGATTGTGAAAAGCCTGTTAGGTTTGGCAGTTAAGTTATCATTGGTGATTTTGGAGGAAAAGGTAGTTGAATAATGAAGTTGGAAGCCAAACCGTAGAGAGTTTGGAATAGATGAGAAGAGAGGAAGCAGAGATGCATGTATACCCACATTATCAGTTGGTTTATTGGACAGTTCAAACTGTATGTCCTGTAGACATCTCAAGCTAACCATGTTCAAAACAGAACTTGTCACTTCTCCTCCTCCCCCCTCCCCCCATGCACACTTCTCTCTAGCCCAACCTATAGCTCTTCCAAACTTCTGTAATCCTATTTTAAGCACTTTGTACTGTCTTTCAAATCTCCCAGTGTTGTCTTCAGCATCTCACTCACCATCAGATTATGAACTCCTTTGAAGCCTCTTTGTATCTCTAGTGCTTAGGATAGTAATAGGTGCGTAATAAACATTGATTTACTGGTACCCCATATATCTAATCAGTTGTCAGGTCTTGCTTTATCTGCCTCTACAAAAATCTTCCATCTCCTTCCTTCTACTTACCACAGATAACATTTTAGTTAAGGCCCTTAAGACATTCCAGAGCCTTTGAAAAACATATCCTGTAAAATTGGAAAGAATAATGTAAAGTAGGATGTCATGGGGGACCAAGTCTTCCTTCATTTTTCAGAGTGTTGCCTTTCTAGGTTTATAAAGCAGAGGGGTACTAGTAGATGAGGACACAGGATGATATCTAGTCAATTGTTACTAAGCTTTGGTACATTTTTTTAAGGCTCAGAACTGTGATTTTTGCCTATGTAGAGGAATTCTTGATCCTGAAATTCCTTCCAATAATAGAAATCAGCAACTCTTGTATAACTTATATCTTTAGATATAATAATACACTTTATAATTTGATAACCATTTAATAGTTGACATTTCATAACAAAATAATTTTAGTAAAAAAATTAAAATGAAGTATTATGAGCATAAAATAAAGAAATATGTTCTGCCCAGGTTCAACATTTTCGTGACAAAGAATCTCGTTTAAATAAAGAGCTAGAAAGATTGCGTAACCATCTCTTAGAAACAGAAGATTCCTATACCCGTGAAGCTTTGGCTGCAGAAGATCGAGAAGCTAAACTGAAAAAGAAAATTACAATATTGGAAGAAAAGCTAGTTTCATCCTCTAATGCTGTGGAAAATGCCAGGTAATATTTAAAAATTTTAGGCACTAGATATACATGAGGCCAACCTTTTTAATATATGGAGAATTTTTGCTGACATAATGAAAAGTCTTTAGCTTTCAAATTTTAATAAAAGAATTGATATAGTTCATATATTTTAGATTTTATTCGGTTAGTGATTATTATAGAATATGTATTTCAGTGGGATATTAGCTTACCATTTCATTATAGGTTAACTGTTGGAAAATAGGAAATAAACTACATTGTAGAATCTAAGTTAATTGGATAATATGACTTGATATTTTTCTTGCTTCTGAGACTGTAATCTTGAGGGAAGGGATCATGTCCTATTCATCTTTGTATGTTCCTATACAGCCTGGTGCAGTGCCTTTAACCTGAAAATGTACTGAAAGAAACATATTATGAAATTTTCAAGATATATAATATTATTCTTATACTTTAGAATCAGCTATATTTGAAACCCTCTCAGATCTTAAATTGAGAAAAATATTTTTGAAATGTATATTGTCAAATGTATATTGTTTCAGATTTCAGTTTTGAAGTAAAATGGTTAATATTAAATGAATTTTATACTGGCTCAGTAGAATAAGTATTTTTTTCCCCTCCCAATCTGACAAATCTGTTATAAATATGAAAAATTATTAAAAAACACAAATTTTATAATACTTTATCATTGTGTAGTATTTTACAGGTTTTACACATTTTGCCATGTTAGGAATTTTATTATTTGATGCTCAGATATTGTAGGCCAATGTGTTATTATGGGAAGAGTACTGTACTGATTCAAGAGACCAAGATTTGAAATCTGACTCTGCTACTAATGCTTTTGTGATCTCTGGCAAATTGCTTTCCATTCTGTGGGTATCAGTTTCTTTCTCCATAAAGTGAGGGGCTTGGACCCACTGTTACATAGGCTGTCATTATATTCTTTTTATAAGTGTGTAAGCTTTGTCTTAGGGATATTGGATTAGTATCCCATCTTTCATCACTATTTTTTTTCTAGTGGTACTGTATGACTGAATCATAAAATATTATAGTCCTTGAGATATCAAAGTTGTGAGTCTAGAAAGTACTAGAAAGATGCATGGTATATAAATAGGTTGTAAGATATTAAAACCATATGCTAAATTATACATGTTATAGCAGTTATATGCAAGTATGTAAAATGTGTATGAAGTATTAGAAAAGCTATTATCAGAGAGATTTAGAATTGGAAATATTAATGGTAGATTATTTATGAGAGCAATTGGTAATAGATGGACAGCTCCTTTACTATAAGAGAGCCATGTAAGGTTAGAAGATCTAGGGGAAGGCTTCCAGTATGTTGGGTAGTAAAGTCACAGAGAATGAGAAGGGCATGATAAGGTTGTGATTTGGACCACTGGAATCAGTAACTGAATTGATGAAGTCACAGAGTTATTGAGGAGGTAATTGCAAAAAGCTTAAAAGAATAGAAATACACGTTTAAATTTTCAAGAAAATACAAAGTTAGAATTGCTTCTGAAAGTTTTACTTAAACTGAGTAAACCTAAATAATAAAAGTAAAATTATTTCCAAAACCTCATATGCACAGGAAATAAGCAGGCCTATGAAATGATAATTATTTTAAAAATTAAATTGGCAAAGACCAACAAACATGAATGTCTCAATATATACAGAGATCAGAAGAAAAGTGTTGCATATGAAACCGTGAATCTTATTATATACAGCTCGCTTTTTAAAGTATGGACTAAATGGAGTACTTTACTTCCAAAAATTCTCCTACTTCCCTGTTCCTTCTAAACCTTCTCCTCTTTCCTGTACATTTTTAAGCTCTTTTTTTTTTTTTTTGGTATTGCTAGTTCAACCTCCCTCACTACTCCCCCTCCCCCTCTTCCATAACAAGTTAGCATAATTATGCAAAACATCCATGTGTAGGCTGTGATTAAAAATGGATGTAACCTTTTGTACCTCTAATCAAGCTGGGAAGGATGTTTCATCTTTGGTCTTTTGGAGTTGTCATTGGTCACTGCATTAGTCATTGTTTTTAAGTTTTTCAAAGCTGTTGTAGTCATTGTATAAATTGTTCTCCTGATTCAGTTCATTTCATCCTGTATCAGTTCTTTCTAGTTTTTCCAGGTTTTTCTGAATCTATCCTTTCCATCATTTTTTTAGGGCCCAATAATATTCCACTGCAGTCACATGACATGATTTTATTCAGTTATATTCATTATATTGAATTTATTCAATTTTATTTCTCATTCATTGTGCCAGATATGTGGAGTATGTAGAAGATGCTAAGTGGCAGCTTTAAGTATTTATGATCTTTCATTTAATTTCAATTAAACAGCAAGCATTTGTTATGTACCTGCTATATGCCAAGCATTTTGCTGGGTGCTGGGGATACCAATATAATGAATGAAACAGTTGCTACTCAAGAAACTTACATTCTAAAGGGGAGACAAGTATAAGAATCAGAATATACAGAGTAAATTTAAAGAGAATAAATACAAATAATATAAGTTGTTAAATATAAGTAGTTTGAGGGGAAGGGCACTAGTATTGGGGGGGTATTGGGAAAGGCTTCACCTAGAAGGTGGTAGGTACTTGGATTATGTCTTAAAGGAAGAGAGAGATTATATGATGTGGAAGTGAGGAGGGGGTATGTTTTAGGAATGGGGACAGCCAGTTCAAAGGCACAGATGCAAGAGGTAGAGTATTGTGTATGTAGAACAGAGAGAAGCCAGTTTTGCTGGATTGCAGAGTATAGGAGGGGGGATAGTATTCAATGAGGCTGGAAAGGTACATTGGGACCAAGTTGTGAAAGGCTTTAAAAGTTAAACAGAGGAGGTTATATTTGCTCTTAGAGACCATTGGAAACCACTGGAGTTTATTGAGTAGCAGAGTTACATAGTTATATCTGTGCATGAGGAAAATTACTTTGGCAGCAGTATGAATGGTGGACTGGAATTTGCAGTAACTTAAGGTAGAGAAATCAATTAGGAGGCTGTTGTAAGTCTAGGGGAGAGGTGATGAACTGAACTGAGGTGTGAGTAGAGAAAAGGGAAAGGGCTTATATGGGAGTTATTGAGGTAGAAACAGCACTTCCCTTATTTTCCATATTGTATAGATTATCCCAACCCCTTACCCCCAAATCCATAATATGAATATTAGTTATCACCAATGAAATGAAATCTAGGAGTCTGCGGCTTTATATATAGTGATAAATAGTTTGTCTCCATGTGTCTGTCATTGTAATATAGCAAATTGAATTGACTGTGAATCTTAAATATGATCGTGTAGCTTTCCTATGGATCCAATTCCAGAGGCTCTTTATTACCTTTGGGACAAAATATAAACTCTTTTTAAGTTTTTTAAAGCCTAGCATTATTCCCCTTAAACATTTTGCAGTCTAGCTAAACTGACCCTTTTCTCTATTCCTCTGATACTCCACTCCACCCCCCATCTATGTCTTTGCATTGGCCGTCTCCTATTCCTGGAATGTACTCTTTCCTCACTGCTGCTTAATATAGTCCTCCTTTTTAAAGCTTAGCTCAAGCACCATATTTTACAAGTAGCCTTTCTTCATCATGCTAGTGCTCCCCCCTGCCATTCTTCCTTGTGGTTAATAACTTTGTATCTATTCTGTACATACTTATATCTCTATTGTTTGCCCCTTTAGAATTTAAATTTTACTCGAAAAGTTCATGTGAGCTTAAGCTCAATTTTGTGACACTGATTTTCAGGAAATGTGGTCTATTAAAGACCATATCAAAAGTTATATTATGATTAAAAGGAAAAGTCATTGTAAGAAAAAGTTCAAGATGCTGTGATTATGCTTTAATGCCAGAATTCTTGTTTTTCTTTTTGCTTTTATTTTTTGGAGGGCAGTTGGGGTTAAGTAACTTGCTCACAGTCACACAGCTAGTTTGTGTGTTAAGTGTCCGAGGTTGGATTTGAACTCAGGTCCTCCTGACTCCAGGGCCAGGGCTCTATTCACCGCGCCATCTAGTCACCCCTCTGCACCACCTAGCCGCCCCTAATAATGCCATAATTCTAAAACAAAATTGACTTGTTGCAGTATTGTAGAATCTTAGGCTTTGGAAGTAACTTAAACCACTTTTTAAAAATAAATTTTGAAATAAAAAGACTTGAATTTTATTCACAGGCTTGCCAATTCCTAGTTTGATCATATAACTTAACCTCGTTGAGCTTCAGTTTTTTCACCTTTGTATCAGCTAACAAAGGATATGAGTAAAATTCCTTGTAAACTTTGTAAAGATGCTGTGTAACTATTGTGATATAGCAGTGCTATGATTTCTATCTCATTGTAAGACTACTACATCTCTTGAAGCTTACCTTTTAGAGTCCCTTGTGGGAGAGCTTTGGCTCAAGTTACCATCTTACTTCTCCCCACCTGTCTTTTCTTAGATATCAAAATAAAGAAGACTCATGAGAACTAAAGTTAAATTCTACACCAGAAGATCTGGTTCAGTTTGGACCAAATGACTACCAAGGTTCCTCCCAACTCCTAAGATTTTATTTTTCCATGAGCAGTTATAATTTACAATTTAAGCCCCAACACAAGTTAGCAGAATTATATTAACATTTATTTTCCTTTGATTATAGTTTCTAGTCATGGTATCATTGGATCAGAAATCTAGAGCTGAAAGGGACCAAAGACTAACTCTTTGAAACTAAGAGGGGAGTTGTTACTTGTCCAAGGCCACACAGGTGGTAAACATCACAGAGATGATTTGAACCTAAGTCTTCTGACTCTAGAGTCAATAACTTTGTACTGTATATCCCTGTCTTGTAATTCTTGATTTTTAATATTACCATTATTTATTGAAAATTTGTCATAGTAATAGCTCAAAATTATTCTTCAATAAAAATGGTTCTAACCTCAATTTAATTTGATAAATAATATCTAAATGGTTCATGTTAAAGGCCTATTTTGTAAATATTCCATTCTTGTTAAGGTATATCAGTATTTAAATATACATATATATTTTAGGTGTTTTTATTTTGATTCTTTTTGTTTTTAAGTCATCAAGCCAGTCTCCAGGTGGAATCTTTGCAAGAGCAATTGAATGTAATTTCCAAGCAGAGAGATGAAACTGTACTTCAGCTTTCTGTTTCTCAGGACCAAGTAAAACAGTATGCATTGTCACTAACCAATCTACAGATGATACTAGAACAATTTCAGCAAGGTAAATTATGTTATATCTGGTCTAGTGAAAAATAATTGTGTAGAGATGAGATTTTTTCCTTTCTCCATTTTAGGTTACATGCTCTAATCTCTTTATTCTTGAGGTACACTGACCCATAGGAAATACACATGGAGGGCCACACACAAATAACAGCTCAATTTATTTTTCAGTTCTTTTATAAATTTCTGATGTCTACTTTGAAATTAGGAATAAGGAATATTCACCTCATACAGTGGGAAAATAGGCAAAAGAAGTAGGGCATGAGGATGAAAGGGCAAAAGATCAATGGGGGCAAAGATCAGCAATAGGTGTTGAAATGTATGTTGGAGGTTTCACTCTTTTGTTTGTGCTGGCAGTGGGCTTCAGAGCATTTTTATTTATTATTTTTTGCTCTTTGAAAAGTATATTAGCTTGATTAACCGTTATCATAGCTGTACTCTGAATGGGATACCTGGAGCAGCTAATATGATTTCATATAATTTTCTGGGGACAACTACTTCAGTAACCATTAGGTAAGTTTACACTGAGGGCCAGATGAAATCAATTAAAGACTAGCTTCACTAGTCTTTTTAGATAATAATGTTACTTTTATTTAAGTTAGTGTCTCTTTTTTCTAAAGTTAATGTCTTAAGGTAAAGCATAGCAACTTTTCCTTTAAGTGAACATTTCAGATATTTCTGTTGCATTACTAAGAGCTTGTTAAAATATGTATGAAAATTAAAATTAAATTAAACAAACTTTTTTGTAGAAGAAAAAGCTATGTATTCAGTTGAACTAGAAAAGCAAAAGAAAGAGATGACTGAATGGAAGAGAAAAGCAGAGAATCTAGAAGGACAGGTTACATTATTACAGGTAAGTAGAAGGGATTTTCTTTTTTAAGTATGCAAAACATAATCTCTTAGAGATTTCTCATTCTTATTTCTTTGAACAATTAATTTATATGTGTGAAATGATGTAAAGTCAAAATGAATATTAGGGAGCTCTTGAGTATTAAAAAAAGAGAACACTGTAATAAACTCAGAGGATGTAAATTTTACCCCTGAATTTCTAGCTTTGAGCAAATTGTTTGATCTCCAGACTGCATTTTTTTATTGGCAAAAAGTAGATTACTGTCTGTCATGAGGCATTTAAAAATATTTGGAAATAATTTATAGCCTATATATGCATATATGTACATTCATATGTATATACATACATGTATATCTTAAAATTGTTCTAGGAAATTGAGTCAAAGTCTCTTTAGCCAAAGCAAATTGCGAAATAGAAGTAATACCTACAAAATCAGATACACAAACTACCTACATTTATCTTTATTTATACAGGGATTCACTTCACTTTTATTCTTCTCTGATTGTAGAGATCTTTCCCCCCATCCTGACCCTGATTTTATTTTATTTGGAACAAATAATTTTATAAGACATGATTAGATTGTGTGTCTAGTTGGTAATAGCATTATTATACTGACATCTGACATTTAAAGATTTTTGTAGTTTCAAAAACTTTAAATGAAGTAATTTTCATGGTAACTTCTGATATTCACAGCCCTTCTGTGGATCATTTGTGTAAATGGTAGTATTCCTCTTTTTGAGATCATTGATATAATCAGTTTTAGATCTTTCTAGGACCTTCACTAGGGATCTTTTAGTTTAGCCATTTCATTTTGCAGATGAAGAGACAAGATCCAGAGAGGTGGAATGATTCATGATCATTTATCCAGGCAGTGGTAGAGCCAACATTGAAATTCAGTTTTAGTGGTTTCCATTCCGCTGTTCTTTACACTATATGCTATTGAGACTCAGAGAGGTGTAACTTGACCAAGGTTACACAGCTAATATGTGGAAAGTCAGGATCTAAACCCACCTCCTCCAAGTCTGCAATTATCATACGTGTTTGAGGAATAAACTATATCACATTAGTGAATTTTCTAGATAATTGAAGATTATCCCTTCAGACACTGAAATTTATTTTAATCATTTTTGTTGGCATCTGTCTAAGTCATAGAGTGTTTGCTTTGATGGGAAGCTTAGAGATCATCTGGTTCAATTTCATCATTTTAGATGAGTAAACTTAGGTCCAGTGAGGTAAAACGATTTTTCTAAGCCCAGGGTATGACTAGAATCCAGGTTTTTAATTCTTTATTCTATATCATGTCTAACATGCAGTACCTAACTTTTCTTTTCTTTCTTTTTTTTTTTTTTTTGGAGGGCAATTGGGGTTAAATGACTTGCCCAAAGTCACATGGTTAGTAATTGTTTCAAGTGTCTGAGGCTAGATTTGAACTCAGGTGCTCCTGACTCCATGGCCCATGCTCTATTCACTGTGCCACCTAGCTGCCCCTAGTACCTTACTTTTCAAAGAAAACTAAACATAATCTAACCTTTTCGTGATGATTCAGGGTCATCAATATTAAAATCATTTATTGAGTAATGATATAATTATGTCCTTTGAGACTATTAATGAGTATAACTATCATTATGCAAAATAGCTCTAAATTGCTATGCCTTTTGAGTAATTCTTTGCTTTTTGTAGTTTTTGTGATTACTGCTTTTCTTTTAGCCTTTTAAGAAGGCTAAAGGCTAAGGCTTCTTTTAAGAAGCCTCTTATAGCCCCCAAAAATTCTTTCTTATTTTACTCTGTAAGTTTGCTACTTCTAGGAGAGCTAGTGTGATAGTGTAGAAGGAATAGATGAGTTTGAGTTGGGAGGTCTGGATTTGAGTGCCATCTCTGATTCTAACTAGGTATGTGGCCTTTGGCCTCTTTGCTACCTCAGTGTCCTACTCTGTAAAATTTAAAGACCGACTGACTACAGGATCTCTGTAGTTTGTTCTACCTGTAATTCATAGAATTCAGATTTGAATAGTATATTAGAGGTCATCCACTCCAGTCTATGTAGGAATGTCTATTCTGACATTCTCAATAACTTTCACACCACTTTATGAGGCAGTTCATTGCACTTTTAGATAGCCCTGAATATTAGAGGAATTTTTTCTTTCTATCAAGCAGAAATCTACTTCTTTATACCTTTCATCCATTTCTTCTATTTCTGCCTAAAATAAGTTTAATCATCCTTTTACATAATAACGGGTTGCATGCTTGGTGATAGCTTTCATACTTTCCAGTGTCTTCTCTTCTCCAAACTAAGCATCCTTAGTTCCTTCCTAGTTCTTTTATTGTTTGTCTTTTTCCCCTCACCATCATGGTTGCCTTCTTGAATGTGCTCTAGTTTTAACTATCCCTCTTAGGATGTGGGATCTAGACCTAAATTCTGTGCTATTGATTTTAAATAGTAAATTCTAATGAGCTTTCTTCCCTTTAAGGAAAACTTGGAAGAAGCAAATGCTGCCTTAGATTCGGCATCAAGACTTACAGAACAGTTGGATCTCAAGGAAGAACAAATTGAAGAACTGAAAAAACAAGGTATAAATCTACAACTTTATTCTGAAAGAATAGTGTTATAATTGAAATATGTTGAAAATAGGCATCTAATGGCTTTAGTAGTAAAGCACAGTCAGTCTCATTGTAGTGTGTTTGTGGTTTGCATTCCAGTTGACTCTGTTCTTTTCTAGTTCATTGAAGAATAGTGCTAATCACCAGGCCCTTAAATTCTGTTCCTTCTTATGCCTTTGTAATTTCACTCTGTTTTATGGTCACAAATTACATCCATAACTGGCATCTAGTAAATTTTTGCCTTTTGTCTTACGGAGAACATTAACTAGACTGGGTAATGACCATGTGTCTATCTATATCCATGACTCTAATGAAAAATAATTCTAAGTACATATGAAAAATGGCACATCAATTCAAATATCAGAGGAAGATGGCAGGATGTCGACATCTTGCTTGCTTTTTGTTTCTTGAAAGTAGTTTACATGGAATAAATATTTCTTGAGGTAAGATATTCCACAAACTCAGCCAGTTCCTTGAGGTTGTTGGTGATAAACTTTAAAGACATAAATTTGAATTCAGACTTGTCGTGTGGCACAGTATACATTTTGGAGGAAAACATTTGGCTAATATATCTTCTCTATGTATAATCTCTTCAGTTATCTATGAAAGTGGTCTATTCTAGGGCTGTGTCTGAAAGTACTGTTCAGAGAAGTCCTAAGAATTTATAAAGATACATACGTAGTTCAGGAGAGATAATATACCAGAGACATGGATCCATGTTAGGTGATAGCTGACTGTTTAAGGGGGAGCCCAGAAGCAAATGTTCATTACTGGTTGGGGAGTCAGAAAATAGGACTGTGGTACTCAGGGTAGTCATTGTGTTAGGAACCATGCAAACAAGAAGTCAGTGCATAGATAAATATTGGATGGTAAGGCAGTTGATGTGGGCAAGGAGTTAGGCAGATGAGAACCCAAGAACAAGTAAAGGCATAGTCAAAAATCCAGACAGGCTGGTAGGAAACAGAAGGTCTTTAGAAACTCAGGAGGCCAGAGATTTATCTAGAAAAACATATGTAAAGCACCAGCACCAAGAATTTCTTGGTTCTGAGTCACTACTCCATAATATTTTTGTGCACATAGCAGTTCCTAGGCTCATTGGTGGATATAGGAAAATGATTACATCTCTTTTAGGAGTATATGGTTGGAAAAAAAATCCTGAGTCCATCACTTCTTTCTGAAGAAGTTGGTAGCATGCTCTGTCATCAGCCCTCAGGAATAAACCTGTTTTTTGGATGTGGCCAATGCAGGGATTTGTTTTGCTTGACTATGCATTTTTGTTACAAGAGTTTTCTTTTTCTTTTTTTCAGTAGAGGAGGGGGAGGGAGAGAAAATGGACTTTTGTTTATTAAAAAAAAGATAATTAAATTGAAAAGAAAATTAACAGATCCTAACAGGTCTAGTCTTTATACCGTTTGGTCCATAAGACAACTGCAAACTATCAGGACTTCCAGTCTACCTTAGTTACTAAAGAAATCTATATCTTAGAAACAGACTAGACAAATAGAGCCAAGAAACATTCTCAACTTATAAAGTGGATTGTCACTTCAGTGATAGATGGTGTACTAAAATCTAACCAAGCTCACAATTGAAGACATCAATCTGAATTTCATAATTCCTAGCAACAGGAACTTTGGTGAGTCAGAAATTCTTCTGCTTGATCATAGATGACATGTATTATTAGAGTTCCAGAACTACCTATTTCTCCAAAAATATTACCCCTTCAACAACAATGCCATTTAAAAACCTTATCCATAAATTTTGTTACACGTATTTGTTGTCTATATATGTTATTGTTATGTTGTATCATCTACTACACTGATGCATCAGAAGTGCAAAGTAATTTTCCTCTTGTGTTGAGTAACTTTTGACTCATTTTGTAGAATTAATAAAAAACACGTAAAAGTTCTGTTATTCTTAAACAGCTATGGTATTTGAGGCAGTCAAGCAGCCAGTGTGTCTCAGATAGGAAAGTGGCATAAAAAGACATTTCTTCTGTTAAGTTTTTAATATTTTTTTTGCCAGTTTTACAACCCTTCTTAAAAGGTGTCATCGCATATTCATCTGGGTGATTAATCTATCTTTTATATATGTTCATAATTGTTTAGAGATTTAAATTCTTAAGAAGCTGTATGCCCTTTTGATATTACAAATTATTTCTTGATTAACTTGGTTGAGAAGGATCATTGTATTTTTGCTTTCATAGATCATTAAGCACTTTAAATGTTGGTGGATGTTGTAATACTGAACTTTATTTTTAACACAAAACTTGGCCAGACAGTAAAGAAATTTGCCAGGAGAAACAGCTTTGGAAAAGACAAATGATTTTTGCTCTAAGAGAGTACACTGTAGAGGAAAAGTTAATAGATTGTTTTCTTTACAGCATCCGCAGACTGAGGCTTAGAACGATTAGTTAATATAAAGTTTCAACATTTAAACAATAAAAGGAAGTACTTTTTAAAAAAGTTGTGTTTTATTCAGAGTTTTTAATTATCTCATCTCTGTAGAGATGAGATAATTTTTTGTTGTATACTCAGCCTAGGAAAAGCTAAATTCAATTGGAAAAATAACCTAATCAACAGAGCATTTTATAAGACCTCTTTAATGTATACTAATAGTATTAAAAATTTAGATTGTTTAATTATTTTAACATGTAGTCACATAGTAAAACTCATGTAGATAAGACCATAGCCGCCATCTATATATAGACAATATGTATAGACTTCTGTACAATATAGTAGTGTCCTTTACAAAATATTTTACAGTGTGTTTAAATGCTTTCAGCAATGGTGAGCTTTTAACAAAGCAGTTTGTTCCATTTTTGAAAGCCTTAATAGATTTATACTTAAATGGCTAGAAAAGTCCTGTGCAGTAGAAAAAAATAATTGGTATCATCAATCAGTCAGTAATCACATATTTATTAATGTTAGAAGGATTTAGGAATACAGATACAATGGGCACTTGTAAATTTAATCTGCATTATTAACATTTTTCTTAATCATTTTCAATAATCTAGTCAGAGGTTCTCAAAGTGGGCAATACTGCCCCTTTTTGGAATGATCTAGGGGGGTAGTAGTGGTCTTGAGTGCAACTGGGGGGTGTTGAATAAAAATAAGGGGGCAGTAGAAGCACGAGGAAAGAAGACAAGTTAAGAAAATTTTGAAAAACTGTTCATCCATGTTTCATTAACTCTGTTGTATAACAGAGTTAATGTTGTAGTGATTAAATTATTTTCCAAATAAACACACAAAATGCAAGTTATAATTGATCAGTAGTCAAATCTGCTGACGGGTCTTAATAAGCAAGTGTTGGCAGGTGAGTGGATAGCACATTGTTGGGAAGTCCAGCATGCATTGAAGGAGTATGTTCATATATTGACCTGTTTACAATATGATACTATGTGGTACAAGATGCAATATTGCTTAATCAAAATTTCAGTGCAGGAAAAAATCCCACAAATTTATGATAAATTTTAAAATTTAAGATGTCATTTAAAAAATTTATATTTTTTGAAATGGTGCACATTAAAAAAACAACATTAAAGGGTTAAAGAAAGCATATTTCCAGGGGGTGCTAAGTAATTTTTTTTTGAAAAGGGGCCAGTAGGCCAAATAAGTTTGGGAACCTCTGATCTAAATAGTGAACAAATAGTAAGTCAAGCTTGATTTGTAACATTTGTTCAGTTTCTTTGATATATACATTTCCCGCATTAGATTATAAAGCTCCTTAAGGACAAGAACTGTCTTTCTTATTTCTGTTTTCAGTGTTTAGCACAGGGCCTGGCACATAATAGATGCTTAATACATGTTTATTTATTTATTCATTTATCCCTACACTGAAATTTTACTAGTCGGCTCTTACAAACTGGTTTGAGCTGGTTCCATCATCACCCCTGGAGTAAGGGCACTAGCTTTTGGGGTATCAAGAAAGGTTTTATGTAGTGTGTAGTACCTCAGGTATATCTTAGAGGAAGTGAGGTTCTTTGTGAGGTATTTGTGAGGGTAAGTGGGTACAGGAAGTGGGAGGTAGAGTGTAATGTATGAGTAACAGAAGGCCAGTTCAGTCTAGAAAAAGTTTGAGACTAGGATGTGTAGGACTTTAAAAGTTAAAAAGAGGAGTTTGTAGTTATCATAGAGGCAATAGGAAGTTACTTGAATTGATTGAATTGAAGAGTAATGTCATCAGATCTTGATTTAAGGAAAATCATTCACTTTGGCAGCAATATGTAGGATGGCATGGAGGAGGGAGACACTTGAGGCAGGAAAACCATAAATATGAAGAGCTAATTTATCTGACTAATATCCAGTGGAGGAACTTAATTATCAATGAAGTATACAGCATGAGAAAATAATGAAAAGGAACATGTATTGACAAGTCTTGTATTTTAAACTGTGTAAACAGAAAGATAAATACTGATCTTTAATATAATTATTTTCATCCTTTGGGAATAACTTTTGCAGCATTTTACCTAGAACATGTGTTACAGGGAGGATGAAGACTAGGTTTTGTAGGAGTAACATGATTGAATAAGGAAGTTTCAGAGTTTTCTTGATCATGGAAGCATAGAACACTTGGGAATAATGGTATGATTAAGGGTGTGTGATGTACTCAGAGGAGTAGGTCATGGGAGCTGAATGGATTATGAAAATGGGAAATTAGTGTTTGAAGTTGTCCATGCTTAAGTCTCTCTAGTATAAAGGCAGGAGTCAAGGTGAAGGGACTATGAAGTAGGCATTGTGCTCATTGAGAAAGGAGGGAGCAAGTACTCGAAAGAATGATTTTTTGCTAGAATTTAAATGTATATTATAACTAGATCAAAGAAAAAAGGATATTTTTATATTAATTTATTATTCACTACCTGAGACTTGTTGAAGGTCTTTTCATTACTTTATTTTTTTTCTTTTGAAGAAGATTTAGTCTCCATACTTCACCCCATATTTTCTAAGTGAGAATGAAAAAGTACCTTAGAGTTTTTCTTTAAGAAAAAATTTAAAGAATTTATGAGCTAGGACTCAAATTTTTTTTCTGCATTATGAAGTGCTAAAACAAAGGTTTACAGCAGCATATGTAAAGGAAGCTTCTAATATTCATAGAATATTCATTTCATGATATTGATTGATAGAATTTTCATATTATATAAAACATTCAGTTTTCTAGGTCATTATTTACACAAAAAACTTGTAACATTCTGTTGAAAACAGTCCAAATACATTCCCAGACACAGCTTTATTGGCCAAACCTTTTGAAGAATTTCTTTATGGTTATCTTTAGCAAAAGTGGTATTTAAATGGGAAAAAAATAAAAAGTGCCAGATGCAGTTTTTGAATTACCATAAATGGTTAATAGATTATTGTCAGTCTGATAAAACTCTGGATTTAATAGTGCTGCTAAAATTTGGGTGTTAGTTTTGTATTTTTAGCTTAGTTTATAATATGTAAGTATGTTAATTAGTTTCCTATTTTATAGTTGCAATTTTACTCATTTGAAGCTCATTTAAAAATTATTTCGTTTATCTAGATAATTTAAAATATTTATAGTTGACTGCTAAATATCTTATTTGCATTAAACTTTAGAAATTTCATGTCCTTCAGTAAATTGGGGTGGGGGTGGGAGCAAAACAGGAGTCCAGAATAAATGTTAAAAATTTATTTTGTTGTAGCCTTCTGATTTTTTTATATTAACGGATAACTTTAGAAAACAAATTGTTGTTCTTACACTTATAGATGTTTTCCCTTTCCAGAGGAAATATTTCTTTTCTTTCAGGCATGATGGTTAAATTTGTTTGTTTCTTATAAATCGTATTCCTAGAGAATACTCTGTTATTAGTGCATTCAGCATACTGATAATATGACATGTCTTGAATTGTTTAGCATGTCTTAAAGGAAGTGTAATGACCTTTTTCAATACCATAATCATTTCTCTGGTCTTATTTTTGAGATATAATGGTATTTAGTAAGAAACTTTTTGACTTAAAGAGTTGATGGAGTCATGAAGACTTCAGTTTTAAACCTGTCTCTGGCAGTAAGCCTTGAACAAGTCACTTATCCTCTCAGGCAATTCTGGAAGGTTTCACGTTTTATAATGTCATCATTTTCCTAATTCCATGGTCCTCTTGGAAAAGGATAAACACAACCTGGGAGGAGACCAAACTGCCTGAATGGGGACCCAGCTAGTTGGGGAACTCAGCTCATCCTGTCTCTTTCCCTCTCCCTCTCCTCCTCTCCAAAGGAAGGTAAATTTTTATGGTCAGAAACTGTCCACTTAACTTGGGATCTACTGGCTAGATGTCTCTTTTTTTTCCTTTTCCTTCCTTCCTTCCTTCCTTCCTTCCTTCCTTCCTTCCTTCCTTCCTTCCTTCCTTCCTTCCTTCCTTCCTTCCTTCCTTCCTTCCTTCCTTCCTCCTTCCTTCCTCCCTCCCTCCCTTCCTCCCTCCCTCTCTTTCTTCTTGCACAAAACCTTAAACTCAGTTTGCTCTGAAGCTCATAGATTGGACCACAATAGGTTTCTACCCAGGCTCCACTTGGCTTAGAGTGAATGCTAATGGTAACTATTTCTCTTTGGAACAGCAACCCTAATGGTTTTCCCCTCCCAGCTTGATATTTTTTTCCTCTTTTTTCCTAATTAAAGGGACTATCCCTTGACTCACTTCTTAAAGAAACCTATTCACTGAATGGGTGTTACCTCACTCTTAAGTAAGTACTTGAAAAGGTCTCCCATTGCATCTTGAGTCATCTCCAGTCATCTTGATAACTATCTGGTCACTGGATCCAGATGACTATGGAGAAGAAAGTGAGAATGGTGACCTTGCACAGGCCTCCCTCAACTCAAAGTCAACTGCACACCATGTCATCATTTCCCTGATGCCACGGTCCTCTTTGAAAACGAAGGACAAACACAACAGCAACACCAACACACAGCCTATCTGCCTTAGTAGAGGGGGCTTCCTCACCAGAAGTTTCTTCTGACAACAAAAGCATCAGAACAAAATAAAAGAAACAACAACAACCAAACAAAACATTTTACAGAAAACATTTCTTTCCCTCTCTCCCTCTCCCTCCCTTCCCCTCCTTCCTTCCTTCTTCCTCCCTCCCTTCCTCCCTCCCTCCTTCCTTCCTTTCTGTTTCATCCAGACTGGGAAGCTCATCCCACTACTGATTATCACAGGAAACTTTGACCTGCTCAGTTTCAGAACTGGGTTCCTCCTTAGGCAACCTAGAGGTATCTCTGGAGGGGTAGAGGGGGGGCTCTCTCACCCACCCCACCTATGATGTCTGGAGATCAGTCTTAACCTCTCCAGTAACTACAGTTATTAGGTGTGTTATCAGGTCCAGTCTACATTCATATTTTTTAAAAAAGTTTTTGGTCTGGTATAGCTATACCTTTTTGCCGTGCTTATCACAGATTATAGTAGAACCTTACCATTTTAATGGTGTAGGTATCATCAATCTAGCTTAATGAATATTTTTTTAAAAAACGTAATTTTATTTCTTTCAAGCTTATATAGTACTTTCTGGGTAACTATTTCTAAGTAGAAATACTTCCTGGCCCTTTTAATAATAGGTAATACTGATGTATTTAAGGTATTCACTTATATAAGCACAATTTTATTCATTCATTCATTTATTTTTATCTCAAATGCCCTATAATTTACTTCACAGAAATAAGACAAAATGATACATGTTATATTAGGAACTGACAATATTTTTGTAGGTAAGGTAAAAAATTAGTAGTTTGCTTTTGCTTATAGTGTTTATTTTATTCATTCATTTGAATATCCATTAAACAGACTTTCATTAAGCTAACCATATTATGCTAAGCAAGGGGGAACAATAATATATAAAACTCCTTAAAGGAATGACTTTTTTTTTTTTTTGCTTTTTGGAGGGGCAATTGGGGTTAAGTGACTTGCCCAAGGTCACACGGCTAGTAAGTGTTAAGTGTCTGAATTCAGATTTGAAGTCAGGTCCTCCTGACTCCTGGGCCAGTGCTCTATTCACTGCACTACCCAGCCACCCCTTGAATGACTTTTGCACTTAACATTCAGCTTTTTCTGAAAGTTTATAGACAAAATCACTTAACTTCTATACATTACCTCCAATAATACGAACATTTAAATATTCATGAAAATGTAAAGCTTTTTCATCACTTAATCTTTGTATCAGAAATTAGCTTTGAGAAAGTACTTAAAAAAAAAGATCTCCTCTTGAACCTTTTTTTCCAAGGGGTGGAAAATTTAAAAGTATTAAATTTAAAAGTATTCTTCATAGAGTATTCTTTTTTTTACACAACATTCTAAGAAGATAGATTCCAAAGCTAGTTAGTGTTAATAGTGAAGCTTCAATGTAGTTTACTCTCTCCCTCTCTGAAAAATGTAAAATCATGCCATGTTGTTTTAATGTAACTTTGCCATTGTGTGACCAAATATTTTACAAACAAAGGAACCTGGACTTCAATTTTAAAAAATGAAAGAATCATTTTGGTATGTTACATTACCTCATAAAGATACTACATTTGGCTTACAGAGGCATATTTTGCCTGCCTTTATATAAATGTTCCACAGTTGAGTTGTGGTTTGAATGAATTATGACTTTTTCTGTAGAAACAAAATTGATTAGAGATTGAGAGGAAGATGTGGTTGAGAAGTGGTTTTATTTAAGGATTTTTGAAGTGGGTATTTGATTCTCAAACTTTTCCTGATTATTACCATTACCCTTCTGATCCTCATTCCTCAGGTTCTGAGTGTTTTCCAGACTCATATTCAGAATATGTTCTAACTACCGTTTGAGCTTGAAACATCTCTTTGGAAACTTAAGTGGATAGGTAAAATATAATGCTTCAAACAAGACATCACATTAGAATTAGGGAACAATGATTAAGGATACATGCATGAAAAAAGTACTATGTCACTAGGATTTTGTTGCCATTAATTGTTGCTTACATATATAAAATTGATGTATTAAATACCATTTCATTTTTCTGTTAGGTTAGGAAGAGTTCCCAGATATTTTTACTGACTTAAAATTTTAATTTTACTTAAATTATGAACTTTATTGTTTGGATTTTTACGTTTTTGTGATGCTTTCTGTCTTTACTTCACAGTTATTTCATCTCTTCCAGATTGGATTCTCTCTTGTGACAAAAAAATCCCTAACAAATTGCATAGAACATTTGACAGAGTAACCACATCTGACAGTATATGATATTCTGCTCTGATGGTTCCATGCCTTTCTCACTTGAGGGGGAATGTTTGTTTCACTGTCTGTTCCCTGGGATTTTCATTGATTTATGAATTACTCAAAGTTTGACTTCCTACAAGTAATTTTTTCATTTGCATAGTTGTAGATTTTTTTATTCTGCTTCTATTTTTACATACATTTCTCTGAATTTCTTATATTCATCCTATTGCATAAATAATATCTTTTTTCATATGTCATAGTTGTTTAGCCATTCTTCTAATGTGTACCCAGTTTGTTTTCATCTTTTTCTACAAAAAAGTGTGTTGCCATTGCTATTTTGGCATATACTTAACTTTTATATTTGTCTTTGATATCCTTTGGGTGTATATGCCGAGTGATGGAATATCTAGGCCAAAGGATAGGGAAATTTTTTTAAAACATAGTTCCAAATTGATATTCATAATGGTTGGATTACTTTATGCCTTCACCATCAATGTACTAGTGTGACTGTCTTCCTAAGGCCACTCCAACATTGACTCCTGCCTTTTATCTTTTTTGTCCATTTTCTAGGATGAAGTAAAACCTCAGAATTGTTTTAATTTGTACTTCTCTTAATGGTTTCGGACATGTTTTTCATGTGATCATTTATACTTTGAAATTATTCTTTTGTACTAAAAACCATTGGTTCTTAACAGCTTTGCAATTTCCTAGAGACAATTTAGCCTATTCTCCCCTTCTATTTAACTCTGTACTCAACTTACTGTCTATCTATACTTCCTGTCCTAAATATACATGTTAATGTACAAGCTCTATAAGCTGTCAATCCAATTACATGCCATATTTAGGTAATAGGCTTTTTTTTCTCGTGGGAATAATCAACCCAGATTTTTTTAGGTTAGGTCTCTTCTAAGAGATTCTGGAATGTCCTGGGGCTTAATGCAGTTAGCATGATAATATCTGCAAACATATGAGCATATGGAAAATTTTGCCTTCTATGGGGTCAGTAATCGTCTTCAGCCTGGACTATGTACAGAATCTCTCTTCCATCACAATGGCAGCACCTTTTGGAAGTGTGGATAACAACTTGTTTTCTTTTACTGAATCAAAACCCTTTTCATAGTAAACAATGAGCACTGTAGAATCATGTATTTTATACCCTTTTCAGTCAATTATAGTGTGGTAGTAATACTTTGTTTAGGGCCAAGGTCATTGAGATCAATATTTATTAGATATAAATCATGCAAAATTCAAGAAGAGTCATTTCCCAGCATGATGTTGTAATGCCATTCATTTAGAGAGAGAAAATGTTGAATGATAGTGATGATCCAGTAGTAATCAAGGTGGTTATTTCTGATTTAGCATTTATATGTGTAATTACAAATCAGAGCTGAGTGTTTATATAAAAAACACAGACAAGCAGCTAAAAGAACCATTTATAATGCAAAACACTGTAAAAGCTACCCTCTATAAGCACATCTAGGATTGCATGAGTGTCCAGGTGTGGTGGCTCTGCTGTGCTTGATGGTGAAAAGAGATTGTATAAAAATCTTTGCAGATCTACCCCCCCACCTTTTTTTTTTTTTGTATTCTTATCTGTTTTTTCTTTAAATGTCTTTGTGAAGATTTCAGTTGGATCTCTTGGCAAACTTTTTTTAAACTGATTCTACCTTGTACCACCTCTCTGCTTTATGATTTGATTCATTATTTCCTGTTATTCTTCTCTAAGATTTTACAAATGAGTTTATATTCTAAACCTGTGTTGCTTTTGACTGCCATTTCTCTGCTATCAAGTAAGTTTGCTAAAGAGCATTTTAAGTTTATTTCAGTCTCCTTGTTAGGGCAGTAGATTTTTATCAGTTAAACTTTTGTATGAAATTATTATAGTCTTTGTCTATGTCCTTTTGTCCATTATATTTTTTCATTATCAGCAACTTGTTTGAATAGATTAATTGTACACTATATCTTTTTCTTATTTTTATTCTTCTAAGCTTCTAATTTTTATTTTTTTGATGTAACAAGATGTTGTGGGTTGACTTTATATAGCTGATTCAGGAATGGCTCCCACATCATTAATGAGTCATTTCTTATCTTTTAAAATATAATCAGTTTGTGATGGTATTTGAAACTCTTCATGTATAGTACTTAACTGATTCTTTTCTTGAAGAAAGAGTTCATGATGTATAGACCTGAGGCATCTCAGCCGGTTGTATGTGGGGTTGAGTGGGAGATACAGCTGACTTGAGTGCTCAACTGTTCTTCCTAGCTCCACTGCTTTAGAGGACAAATGCCACAGGGAAGCTGATGGGCATTTCCATATAGCCTATAACTGGGTCTAAAGTTAGTTTTAAGTTTTTAAATAATTCTTAATTTGAGTTAGCAGATTTTTGTAGGAGTAGACCCACTTGTAGCTACCATTTGCATTTCTTTTCCATTTGGTTTATCAAATGCTGAGGTATTAATTTCTATTGTTTCTGATTTTCCCTTTTCTGGTGTGTTCTGTTGCTCTAGCTATTTTTTAACCAATAGCAGCTGGCTTTGATGACTGCTGTTTTATCATATTTGAGGCTGGAAAATTCCTCCTACCCCCCCTTCACCTTTACCTCTTCTCAGGATTTCACTTGCCTCTTTAGCTTTTTGGGCCTCTTTTGCCATTTGAGTTAGTCTATTTATTTAAGATGTTATTTTCTTCAGTTAGGTTGTTGCTTTTCATGATTTTCTTGCATCCTAATTTCTCTTCCCAATTTTTCCTCCACTTTTCTTACTTGATTTTCAAAATACTACTTGAGCTCCTCCAGGGCCTGTAACCAATTCATATTTTTCTTGGAATTTTTTGGTGCAAGTGTTCTGACTTTGTTGTCTTCCTGCCATTCCATGCTTTGATCCTTTTTGTCCCCAAAAAAGGAATCTAAGGTTTGATTGCTGTGGTTGCTTTGCTTCCTCTGCTTGCTCATGTTGCCACTCAAGTTACTTAACTTTTGAGCTATTTGCCACAGTAGAACTCTGCTTCCAGAGAGGAGAGCTTTGTCCCAAATTGCTGGGGGTTTTGCAGCTACTGGAGCTATTAGCTCTCTGAAGCCCCTCTCTGAAGTACCTGAAGTGACCTCTCTCAAGCCCCCACAGGCTCTGGCCCACTGGCCACACAGTCCAAGGAGGAGGTGGAGGTGGAGGACCTCCATCCAAGACGGTGATCCAGATCCAAGCAGGTTAAATTAAGATCGATTATCCTCTGAATGGTCGCTTGGTCCTCCTGTGATCTGCAGGCCAGGAGTGCTGGAAGCAGCCATCTGGTGTGCCGCTGGTACTTCTAGCCCTGGGGGTAGGGGCCAGATAGGACTCTTCCTTCCCCCCTTACCCCAGTTCCAATAGAGTCCCACACTGACCTTTTGCTTTGTCTTTGGCATTTATGGGTTGAGAAGTCAGGAGACCACCACAGCTGCTGGTGATTCACTCTCCTGAAGTCTGCTCTAGCTGCTGCTGTTTGGGGACACCCTGAAGCCAATACCAAACCTAACGCAGGGCTGGGCTCTGCTCTCAAGGTGCTGAGATGGATCCTTCCTCTATATAGCCCTGCCGGGCTTCCTTCAGTGGGAGATTTGTTTCTTTCTGTCACTTTGTGGGTTCTGTAGCTCTAAAGTTTGTTTAGTCATATTTTATAGGTATTGGAGGTGGTCGTGGGGGGAGCTCATGGAATTTTACTATTTCTACATCTCCATCTTTCACTTGATATTCTTAATCTTTTATTTATCCAGTCGAATTTTTCTATTTTATCACAATTTGGACAGTTTTCAGTGTAATCTTATGATCTATTTGGAATCACACACACATGAAAAATTAAGTTACATGAGTAGGCATTTTATGATGAAGTATCAAGTGGATGTTAAGACAAATGCTATAAACTTAAGAGGAGGGAGAGTTAACTCTGCTCTGTGGTCAATTGAAGGAGAAAAGACTTGATCTAGGCCTTGAATTGGGTAGAAAAGTGACTGACTTGTATACACTGGAGAAAGCATTATATTTGGAATCAGAGGAACTAGGTTCACATTCTGGCTCTGCTACTTATTTATTCTGTGGGCTTGGACTAATTACTTTAACTGTCTGAGCCTCCATTTCTTTTTGAGGGGGGCAGAAGGCAAGGCAGTTAAGGTTAAGTGACTTGCCCAAGGTCACCCAGCTAGTTAAGTGTCAAGTGTCTGAGGCTGGATTTCAGCTCAAGTCTTCCTAACTCCAGAGCTGTTGCTGTATTCACTGTGCCACCTAGCTGCCCTTCCACTTTATAAAATAAACAAGTTGGAATAGGATATATTATTATTTTAAGAATTCTTGATTCTGGTTACACAAGCCTTCTTCCCTCAATGTACTTTGAAACTCTTTTGCGTATTTAATGAGTTTCTCTGGCTAAAAATAGTCATCACCCTTCTAGGTCAACCTTCTAGTGGAGTGAATTTCTCTAAACTTAGGCTGGGGTGTGTGTGTGCGCGCAAGTGTGCATGCATGCAGGTATGTGTTCATGCTTGTGTGTATGTGTAAACACACGTAATAGTTTTGTTTTGAAATCAGTGCTTCCACATTTGTTTTCTTTCAAACAAGAATTTAGTCTCATTAATAATGAAAAGTGAATGAATAGTTACAGTAATTTTAAAACAATTTAAAAAATGAATGTTGTAGAGAGGCTAGTTGTGGTAAGGAAATTTCCTGACAATTGTAAGTATACAAAGCATTGACTCCCCCAGAGGTAGGAGATTGCTTTTCACTGCAGGATCCTTAAGCAAAGGCTCAATAGCCACCTGAGTATTGTAGGGGATTTGGTGTTGGATATGGACTCTAGTAGTGGACCTCTGAGGAAACTTAAAATTCTTCCATTTGGTGATTCTCTGAAAATTGAAAAGAAAATAGAGCATAAATATAAAAAATGGTGGGTCACCTTATTTCTATGGGATATGGGGATATGGGGATATGTCTTATTTTGAAAGATCTTTGTATTCCAGGTTTTTATCTCATTCTCCATTGTTGTATAAAGAACTTCCTATCCCAACTTGGATTTATTAGGCTGTTTCTTTAACTCACATTTTTAGTTTATAAAGTTATTGGTTTAAACAAGGAATTTGACATGAGACATTCTTAATACAAAAAGTCTCTTTGGTCCTGGTATAGAGTTGGCTAGTAATTCTAGGAATTATCCATGATAATTCCAACCGTGTCTTCAAGGTTTTGTAGGTTTCCTTTGTATAGTAAGAATTTCTTTTTAAAAATTATAATAGAAGTTTGTTTATAGCCCTTGAATCTGTTTTATTCCAGTTGCAAGCTATTACAACTTCATTATATTAGAGCAAATATCCTGGCTTTCAATTAATACCTTTTTAACCAGGGTGCCTTGTCCTACCAGCTGTATCCTGGGCCGTGTTCTTAGTTCCTTTAGACAGTCTTCCCAGACAGCCTGCTAAGAACAAGGTCCAGCCAGGAAAATGGGATAAAGCAAAACAAATAATCCTCTCCATTTCCTAGCATTTACCGAATGGCTCTGAACTGCTACTGATATTCCTAACATGCTTCAATGTGTTTGCCAGACTTTCTAATGCAAGCAAATAAATGAGAGCTTCCAAAGAGGAAGAAAAAGATTACCCTAAATGTGCTCTTGAACATTTTTGTACACCATACTGCCTTAATCATTTCACCCTGACATGAATTAAATAATTTGGAGTTACTGTATAGGTTTATTGATTTAATTTTAAATTCTCTCCAAAGTCTCCCAATACAAGTGGAAAAGTTGAGCTAAATACAATCATATACAATAAATGTTAAAATTCAAAGTAAAATTTGTATAAATCTTAATGTATTTGATTATTTTTTCATGTACTATTTATTATATTTTTAATTCTTTAGGTGAGCTCCGTCAGGAAATGTTAGATGATGTACAGAACAAATTGATGAACCTAATAAATAGCACAGAAGGCAAAGTGGACAAGTAAGGGAGTTTTACTATTTGTTGTTATAGTTCACATTATGTTGAGATTGGTTTTTATTCTACAAATGATGTTTAAAGCTTAAAAAATTGTCATATGCAGGTAAGTATTAACATTATTTCATGTAATTTCTTCAACATTTTCACTTAATTTATATTTTCTTTATGATATAAATATTATATAATAATCATATAATAATTTAATAGCATAGATACTTATTATTTCCTCTCTTACAATGTTTTTTCACCCTAAAATTTTTTGGGAAACTTCATTATTGCTTAAATCAAAGCAAAAGGGAAAAATTCTGTTCTCATAATATTTTAGCCTTCACATTTTCTTTCTTAAACTGTAATTATTGTGAGAAAAGTGCTTTGTAGATCTTAAAATATTTTTGATTCAAGAGCTCTTATTTCACCTTGTTCAAATTTATTGTTTCATGCACATTATAGTCAGACTGATATAGTGGAAAGAACACTGAACTTGGAGTCAAATAATTTGTATTAAAATCCGGGTGTGATTAAAGAGGTCCTCTGGTATATTGGCAAGAGTTCTGACTTAAGAGACAGGAGAACCAGCGTTTGAATTGTGCCTCTCACTCTTAGTGGCTGGGTGATCATTGATAAGTCATTTATTCTGAGGAAATCTGTTTCCTCATCTATTAAATGTGAATGTTAATAACACCTACGCTGAAAAGTGGTTGTGAGGATCATATGTGACAATATATGGAAATAATATATAATGTATGGAAAGTGCTTTGCAGTCCTTAAAGCTGCTATGTAAAGTTAGCTGTTTTCATTATTTTTATGTTATTTTTGGCAATTCACTTAACTGTTTGATGTCAGGTTCTTCATCTGCTTAGAGTTTATACTCTATATAACAAGGTCATTATGAAGAAAACATTTTTTGAACCGTAAATTTTAGCTGTTATTATTTGTATATTTGAGGGAATCATCTAGTATTTACTATTACCCAGTAATAATTGTGAAAATATAAACAAGATAATGATTGAAGGTCCAAGAGTTGTTTATTTTTCTTAAGGAAGTTGTAGATGTTTGTGCTATGGTAAATACTAGGCAAAAGCTAGAATACACATTGAAAATTAATTTAGAGATGATTTTTCACTTTAAAACATGGCTATAAAATATGATAAGGTATTTTGATTTGATAAGGTATTATTATCTATAGGAAGATGTGGGATTTGAGTGTTTTCACTTAATTGAATTTGCTACGTGAAGAACATGGGAGAGTAGCTAAGAATGTTTGGTGCTGGGAAGAATATATTTAGTGACATTTGTATTGAAATTAGTATTTACATAGCAATTTATCTAGATTTATTTTTTTTTTGTCTTTTAGGATTTTAATGAGAAACCTCTTTATTGGACATTTCCATACACCAAAGAATAAACGTCATGAAGTGTTGAGATTAATGGGAAGCATCCTAGGAATTAAAAAGGAGGAAATGGAACAAGTAATGATAAAAATAAAATCTAGTCTAAATAAGCTTATAACTAAAAGTTATAAGCTTTATAAGTTATATGCTTTAGAATTTTGTTTCTTGTTAAATATTAGTAGGAAGAATATTATTACTTAGATCAGTGTGAAATGAAAACATGATTTTTTTCTATAGAAGATTCATATTGTCTGAACTTAATTTAATTCAACGAACACATTGAATGCTTCCTTTGTATAAAGCTCTATGGGAATGCAAAGATGAAATAGGATAATTCCTGTCTTTTAGAGCTTACAGTCTACCAAAGGATACACAAATATATACTGATATGATAATATATGACAGTATGAAAAGTGAAAAGAAGGAAGCCAAACAGTGTGCTTTGAGGAAGAAGTGATTGCTTTTAGCGGATGCGGTTGGGTAGGGAGGGGAGGAATCAGGAAAGTTTCTGGAGGTCACTTCATCAGACTGGGATTTTGAACAGGCTTTGGGGTGGGGAGGAAGGTAGGCAGAGTTAAATCTAGCCTAGTGAGATTGCATTCACAAGGTACCATGTGTAGAAGATAGCAGACTAAGAGAGAATACTAATAAGGCTGTGAAGGTAGATAATATGAAATGAGGGTAAAAGGTAGAATCATAGACCAAAGCCACTGAAGCTTTTGGAGTAGAGGAATGATATAATCAGTTAGTGCTGCATTAGAAAAATCGTGTGGACTGCAGTGGGAAGCACTACAAATTTTAGGTGTTTAATATCAGCTAATCCCTCAGAATTCTCCTTCTCTACTTTTTTTCTCAAAATTTCCCCACAGTGAATATTCTGATTTTTTCTTTTTACAGTAAATGATTCAGACTCTCAGTTCACTGGAGATATTGAAATCTTCCCCACAAAATTCCTTCAACTTACCTCCTCTCAAAACTTCTCAGTATCTTCACCCACTCTACATTAGTCGCAGAGGAATTCCTAGTCATTCCACTAAAGCTAGTCTCTTTACTTATGTCTTTAATCCTATCGAAGAATTTCTCTCCTGGAACCTTCTGCCATTAGTCTGTTTTAAGAATCTTCATTCCCTTCCACATCACTGGCTCTTCTTAGCTACATAGTAACATGATTAGCTCTTAAATGTCCTATAAAAAACAAAACGAACAGAAAAAATCCTCTGGATTTTCCAGCCCTATACATTTGTTCTTTTTTGTTCACCTGGCAGATCCTTTGAAAATGTTATCCATATCGGTGCTTCTACTCTCTTACTTTTACTTTGTCTCCTTGGCATCTGTTCTCCTGAAATTGTTCACTCAAAGGTCATAAATTGCTTCCTGAATCCGTGGCTTTTCCAATCCCTATTCTTTGTCTTCTCTTACTTTTCTGTAGCATTTGATCATCACCCCGTCCTCTGGGGACTTTCTCCTTTGGCTTCAAAGACACTATATTCATCTGAGTTTCTTCTTGCCTCACTAAATTCACTTTTTTATGCTTGCTTTGTTGGCTACCCATCCTGTTCTCACAGCCTTAGAATTGGCTGTTTTTTTTTTTTTTTTTGCCTTTTCTTTTTAGAGGGCAACTGGAGTTAAGTGACTTGCCCAAGGTCACATGGCTAGTTTTTGTGTTAAGTGTCTGAGGCCAGATTTGAACTCAGGTCCTTCTGACTCCAGGTCCTGTGCTCTATTCACTGTGCCACCCAGCTGTCCCACAAAATTGGCTGTTTTAAGATTGTGCTCTTTACTCTTTTCCTTTTCCTTTTTGAACTTTTTCACTTGGCAGTCTCCTTTATCCTATAGCATTTAATCACCACTTCTGTCTAGATGACAGAGTTTTCAAAAGCGTTCTCTTCAGTCCTGAGCACTTGACCGACATCTTTGACTACCTCTAAGAAATTTCTACCTGTATGTTTCAGTTTTACCTCAAACTAAGCTTATTATCTTTCCCATTAATCTTGATCTTCCTCCTTAATTTATTATTTCTATCAGCTATACTACCATTTGTCTAGTCTTTAATGTTTGAAACTTTAGTGTTGTTTGTGACTGACTCACACTTCTGCTTTTCTAATCACTTATGAAATCTTGATTCTTTCTCTGCAGTATCTGTATATTGCCCTTCCTGCAATAATCCACATATAAGGTTCTTGCCACGCACCTACACTTTCATTACTCTCCTAATAAGGATCTTCTCTCTGCTTCTCCCCTCGTCCAACCCATTCATTATTTCTTTTTTTTCTTTTTCTTTTTTTTGGAGGGCAATTGGGGTTAAGTAACTTGGCCCAAGGTCACACAGCTAGATTTTTGTTTGTGTGTGTTAAGTGTCTGAGGCCGGATCCGAACTCAGGTCCTTCTGACTCCAGGGCCAATGTTGTACTCACTGCGCCACCTAGCCACCCCTTCATTCATTATTTCTAGCAAAGATTGCAACCTGAATGAGAGACCCAGCTCCCATAAACACTGGTTCTAGTAAAATTTGTTCTAGACTGACACATGAAAAAAATCCAATAAATAAAGTAAAATGGCTTATTAATCCATTCCAGAACTCTACAAGTCAGCTAGAAGCTCAGAGGTAGTAGGAAAGGGGACACCAGCAATGCCAGTGTCAGTGTAAGGTGACTTCCCAGCATGAACAGAGCTAGCATTTGTGTAGCCTCAAGACTTTGTTGTCTAGGATCAGCAAGAGTAGAGACCACAAGGAGCTCCAAAGTAGGGACATTGAAAGCACCAGGGAATAGCAATGGGCAATAAGCAGCATGTTGCCATAGCACTCAGACCAAGACAGCCCAAGTCCAAGGGCTCTGAGGTTCCTAATACTCTGTCTTGAGATTGTAGAGAAGGTCCTAAAGAATTCTCTGTATCTCAAGATCTAGGGGTGATGGAGTGGTACCTAAACTTAGGAGGAGTAGGTCAGCACAGGAACCGACCTTATCTGGGGTTCAACTACGCAGGGATGATCAGTCCACCTAAAAGAGCATCAGGGAACAAAGCCTAGCTCTGGGCATAAAGCCCTAATTCAAGAACTAAATTGCTAGAAAGATGAATAAATAAAAAAAATTTTTTTCCCAGTAAAGCTGGAAAAAATGAGCTAAAGACAAAAAAAGCAAAGTATCAAAAGTTGTTGGAGAAAGGCAGAGCCAAGATGGCAAAGAAAAGACAGGGACTCACCTGATCTCTCCCCAGATCCCCTCCAAACATCTTTAAATAATACCTCAAAACAAATTCTGAAGCAGCAAAACAAACAAAAGCACAGGCCAAGACAAATTAAAAGGTGGCAGGAGAGGTCTGTCTCACTGGGGTGAGAATGGGGCATAGTGAAATGTAGGCCATGCCTTGGTGAGCCAACATGGACTGGCTTTTTTCCTTTTCCCCCATAGGCTTAGGGGAAAACAGTGACTGAATCTACAGCAGCAACTTCTGTAGCTTCCCAAAGATAAGGAGGTCAGAAAACTGGTCAGAAAGAGATTATAGGGGATCTTTTGCTGGTACCAGGAGCAAGATTCTTTTGTATTGCCCATGTTTGGTTTTGAGTAGTAGTCCTGGGGCAAGGAGGAGCATTAGCAGGAGTGGGGACCCTGGACACAGTTCCAGAGCAGAAAAGTACTTGTGGTAACTAACAGATCAGAGCACTGGCGAGGAGGACAGTAATCACTCCTCTCTGGATCATATCACCTTAGAAGAACTGAAAAGTTACAGATCCCACCTAGAACTAGCTCTGCAAACAGCAGCACAAAAAGCCTGAAGCTGGGGACAGTGCCCCTTCATTCTGGGAGTAGAACCCAACTTTAACAAAAAGTTAAAAAAAATAGGATAAAGAAATAAACAGCGGGGCGGCTAGGTGGCGCAGTGAATAGAGCGCCGGCCCTGGAATCAGAAGGACCTGAGTTCGGAGCCGGCCTCCAACACTTAATCCGCACAAACAAAAACCTAGCCGTGTAACCTTGGGCAAGTTACTTAACCCCAATTGCCCTAAAGGGGCGGCTAGGTGGCGCAGTGAGTAAGAGTGCCGGCCTCGGAGTTTGGATGACCCGAGATCAGATCCGGCCTCAGAAAATGAGCCCCCACGCATAAATAATGACTAGCCGTGTAACCTTGAGCAAGTTACTTAACCCCAATTGCTTTAAAAAAAAACAAACAAACAAACAAAAAAAGAAATAAACAGGGCGGCTAGTTGGTGCAGTGAATAGAGCACCAGTCCTGGAGTCAGGAGGACCTGAGTTCAAATCCAGCCTCAGATACTTAACACAAAAAAAACTAGCTGTGTGACCTTGGGCAAGTCACTTAACCCCAATTGCCCTCCCCCCAAAAAATGGCAAAAAAACAAAAAAATAAACTACAAAAACAGAACCTGACCATCAAAAGTTACTATGGTGACAGAGAAGATCAAAATACAAACTCAGAAGAAGACCATAATGTCAAAACAATTACATTCAATGCCTCAAAGAAAATTGTGAATTGGTCTCGCTCCTTAACACCCCCCCCCAATTTCTGGAAGAGCTCAAAAAGGATTTTAATAAAAAGGAGAGGTATAGGAAAAATTGGGAAAAGAAATGAGAGTGATACAAGAAAATCATGGGGAAAAGGGTCAAAGGTTTGGTAAAGGAGGCACAAAAAAACTACTGAAGAAAATGACACTTTAAAGAACAGAATAGATCAAATGCTAAAAGAGAAACAAAAACGCATTGAAGAGAATAACTCCTTAAAAAGCAGAATTGGCCAAATGGAAGAAGATGTACAAAAATTGACTGAAGAAAAATTACACTTTTATAAGTAGAATTGGCCACATAGGAGAAGAGGCACAGAAGGTCACCAGAGAAAAAAATTCCTTAAAAATGGGCCAGTGGAAGCTACAGACTCCATAAGACATCAAGAAATAATAAAATTAATAGAATGAAAAAAATAGAAGAAAATGTGAAACATTTCATTGGGAAAACAACTGACCTACAGTTATTTTATTTTAATTTTTTTATTTTTCCCCCCTAATATAAAAAATTTTTTAACAATCATTTTCTTTAGTTTTGAATTCCAAATTCTGTTCTTCTTCCCCTTTTGCGAATCCCCTCCTCCTTCCCTGAGACAGTAAGCAATCTGATATAGGTTATACATGTGCAATCATGCAGAACATTTCCATAGTAATCCCTTTGTGGAAGGAAAGGTTAACCAGAAAAAAAAGGAAAGTGCGAAACAGTATCCTTTGGTTTGTATTTTGACAATATCAATTCTAAGTTTGGAGGCAGAATAGTATTTTTCATCATGTGTCCTTTAGGAATATCTTAGACCATTGTATTGCTGAGAATATATTGCTAAGTCATTCATAGTTGACCGTCATAAAATGTTACTGGTACTGTGTACAGTGTTCTCCTGGTTCTGTTCACTTCACTTTATATCAGTTCATGTAAGTCCAGGTTTTTCTGAAATCGCGGCTTGTCATTTCTTATAGTACAATAATATTCCATTACAATATACTGTAACTTGTTCATTCATTCCATAATTGATGGGGCTCTCCTTAATTTCCAAGCACAAAAAGAACTGAGAAACAAAACACTTTTGAAAAGGGAGAAAGAGAAAAGAATAGAGGGAAATAGTAGTCATAATTGTGAATGTGAATGGGATGAACTCACCCATAAAATGGAAGCAGATAGCCAAGTAGATTACATGGTTTAGACATAAAAAATGATACCATAAGCAGATTGAGGGAGCATGGAATATTTACCTATCAGATCTATGAGTAAGGGAAGAATTTACGACCAAATAAGAGATAGCATTATGGGATACAAATAGATAATTTTGATTACATTAAATTAAATGGTTTTTGCACAAATTAAATTAATGTAGCCAAGTTTAGTAGGAAAGCAGAAAACTAGGAGAAAATGTTTATAGCAAGTTTCTTTGACAAAGTTTCTTCTCAAATATATAAATACGAGTCATTCTCAGTTGATAAATGGTCAAAGAATATGAACAGGAAGTTTTCAGAGGAATCAAAGCTATTTATAGTCATATAAAAATGCTCTAAATCACTATTGATTAGAAAAATGCAAATTAAAACAACTGTGAGGTACCACCTCACACCTGTCAGGCTAATGTGACAGAAAAGGAAACTGACAAATACTGGAGGGGATGTGGGAAAATTGGGACACTAATAACACTGTTGGTGGAGTTACGAACTAGTCCAACTATTCTGGACAGTAATTTGAAACTATGCCCAAAGACTGTACCTATCAATACTAGTAGGTCTGTTTTTCAAAGAGAATTAAAAAAAAAAGGAAATGTTCAAAAATGTTTATAAGTTCAAAAATATTTAAAGCAGATTTTTTTTTTGGTGGCAAAGAATTGGAATTTTTTTTTTTAAAGCAATT
>WOXC01009980.1:0-34042 GCA_011680675.1 Gymnobelideus leadbeateri | reverse complement strand
ATCATCATTATTTATTTCATATGTGCAAGTCTTAACATTTCAGTGTGATCATGCTGCAATCAAGCCTTGTATCATATAAAAAACCTCACATTTATAAAGTGATTTAATGTTTTCAAAGCACTTTCTTCGCAAAATATTATCCCCATTTTATAGATGTGGAAACTGGGGCTAAGAAAGATTAAGGGGCTTTCCCAAGGTCACACAGCTAGTGAGTATATGAGGCAGAATTTGAACTGAGGTCTCCCTGACTCCAAAGCCAACATTCTATCAGTGACTCATCTAACTACCTATAAATGCCTATACAGAAGGTGCTTTGTCAATAATTTGAACTGGGTTGAAAATCAATAATTTGAACTGAGTTGAAAATCAGGTTTTAGAGTGATAAGCACTGGATTGGGAATTAAGGGATTTGAACTTGAGTCTCCGGTTCTCTCCTGGCTGTGTTATCAGGTCAAGTTAAAAAGCATTAATTAAATGTTTTCTTTGTGCCAGGCACTGTGTTAAAGGCTAGGGATTTTTTTTAAAAGGTGGAAACAACCCGTGCCCCAAGAGATCTTGGACAAGCCACTTCTCTCTGAACATCAGTTATGAAATGGAGTAACTGAGCCAGGTGATCTCTGAAGTCCCTTCCAGCTCTGGCATCCTATGTTATCTGAATTTAATTTCCCTGGAACTCCTGGGATGATTCCAGTTACACAGCTCGGAGGGTGGGTCCTTGCCAGACTTCCAAACAGACTTCAGTCTTACCAAGATTAGGTATGTTCCCTGTCCCTCAGTAGGCACAAGCAGAGGAGGTGGAGGTGGGGATGGAGGATTGGGCAGAATTCTCAGGAAAGGGGAAAAAAAGTCCCAAGATGTTTCCAGCAGGCATTGTGCTTTCCTCCCCTGATTATTTTGGAGGCCAAATCAGAGCCAAGCAAAGCTGCCAGGCCGGCATCAAACCCAGAGTGAGATGAAAGGCCCTTTTGTGGTGTATAATTCAGAGAAGCAAACTCGTGCAGAACGTGTGATTAGAATAAATGTTGGTCTCTAGGCTGATCAGGAGACTGCTGGACAATGAGGCTGGGCTTCTGATCATGGTAGCTCTCCCTTCCAGAGGGTCTGTTCTCCTGCCCTTCTCTACTCCTCATGCACCACTCCTACTTCAAGTCTGGTTGCCAACCCACCCAGCCCATTCCCCTGATTCTAGGCGTCTCAGATTGGCAAATCACTCATCCTTTCAAAAACCTCACCTCAAGAAGGGAATCTGAGATCATAGGATTATAAATTAAGAGCTAGAAGGAACTTCAAGATTCCACTAACACAACCCTTCTTTATAGAGGAGGAAACTGAGACCCAGAGAGGAAAAGGACTGGTTTGAGATCATATAGGCAGTGATAGAACCAAGATTTGAACTTGAGTCCCCTGATACTCTTTACATTGTAACTCACAGAACAAAGGAACCTAAGAGTCAGCATAGTACAATGGGATAATGGATTTGATGTCAAATCCTAGTTCTGTCACTTAATACTTGTATGCTTTCCTAAGTCTTCAGTTTCTTCATTTGTAAAAATAGAGGTCCCTTCCAGCCTGACATCTATGCCTTTTCTTTCCTCAAATAAGGAATTAATTTCAGTTAGAAATAGAAGGGATGCTCATCAATTGGGGAATAGTTGAACATGGTATATGAATGTGATGTAATACTATTGTGTTATGATGAAGGAGATGGTTTTAGAAAAACCTAGGAAGACTTACTTGAACTGATGCAAAGTCAGATGAGCATAACCAAGAGAACAATTTGCACAGTAACAACCATATTTTAAAGATTATGACCCATGAAGGACTTAGTAACCCTGATCAATACAATAACCCAACGTAATTCCAAAAGATTCATGATGTAGAATGCTATCCACCTCTAGTCAGAGAATTGATAGGCTCAGAGTTCAGATTGAAACCTATGTCCTTTTCTCTCCTCTCTTCTTCTCTTGCCCTACCTTCCCTTCCCTTCCCTTCCCTTCCCTTCCCTTCCCTTCCCTTCCCTTCCCTTCCCTTCCCTTCCCTTCCCTTCCCTTCCCTTCCCTTCCCTTCCCTTCCCTTCCTTTCCCTTCCCTTCTGTTGGTTTGCATAACTTCATAAGTATAGTGAGTATTATATTTCTTGCCTAGTAAATTGGAAGGAGTGAAAGGAAAGAGAAAATTTGGTACTTAAAATATTTTTAAAGTACTTCCTTTTTCTGGCCCTCAGCTTCCTCAGCTGTAAAATGAGGATGCTGAACTAAATGATTTCTGAGGTAATCTTAAACTCTCTAAAACCCATCTAATCTAATCCCTTTATTTTACATAAAGTGAGCCTGAGAAAGTGAAGTGATGTGTCCAAAACCCCATTAACTGGTAGTAATAAGGATTAAGAATAGGACTCAGGTCTCATGACTCAAGGTATCTTCAGCACACCAGTCTTCTCTCTATTAACTAAAATGCTAGATTAGAGGAATGGGGAGGGTCCATAATAATACACAATGTTGGGACATAAAACATGGAATGACAGAGCTGGAATAACTAGAAGCAATGTAGTCTACTCTTCTTTGACAGATGAAGAAGGGCCAGTGAAGGGAAGTGATTCATTCCCTTGGTGATATAGCTCATTAGGAAGAAAATTCCACCATCTTTGCCTTTGCATGTGAGTGATATCTCTGAATTTAGACCCTTACCTTCTACAAGTTTATGGTATGAAAAACAATATATTATTTTTTAAAGGAATTGGGGTTAAATAACTTGCTCAAGGTTACATGGCTAGTTATTTTATGTGTGGGTGCTAAGTAACTGAGGCCAGAACCAATCCCAGGTCCTCCTGACTCTGGGGCCCCACTGTGCCACCTAGCTGCCCCTAGAACAATATATTATTTACTATAGTTAATTATTATGAATGAATTGGTAAGGTGAAGAGTCCTTAGCCAACTGGGGTGCAGCGCGACAGCCTGGGAGTGGCAGGAGGGTCCCTGGCCTATCAGAAACAGGCTACAGGAGGAACCCGGAAGGCCAAAAGGACCGTCAGCAAAACAATCTTAAGTGTCGACGTGGCAGTAGAGAGAGACTTCCTGGTTAGGAGACTTCCTGGTCTGTTACACCGGAAACTCTTAGCCAGATGAGCTGACGTGTCCATGTGGGCAGTGGGTTACCACCCCTCACTCTCAGGGCAGTACTCGATTGGCTCGCAGTGGCGGGGAAGGCGGTGCTAATGACCCAGAACTGGAGGCTAGATAAAAGGAGGCTGCCTGACGGGGCGGGGAGTTCTGGGAGGAGTCCAGGGAGAGACCTGGCTGAGTTCGCCTGTATGTCCTGAGTGAATAAATAAAATTACCAAAATCAGAAGGGTGTTCTGCGTGGGTTAAGATCTTCCAGAAGGCCTGGAAGCTGGAGACGTCCAATGCCGGGAAAAGGTAATATGTTCTTGTAGGTTTGAGGACCCAGGAACCCTAACAGTAAGGGGAATAACAGATGAATCCAATGTCACACAAAAGGCTCTGAATCCCAGCTCAAACAATAGATTGAAATACAATTTCAAGAGAATTAAGGAAAAGGTATAGATTGGCCTGAGTGAAGGGTTGGAATAGATGGCCTGGTTACAATCTCTGTTTCTTCTGTGATCAGTTAAACTCAGAGGAAGTCAATGGAGATAATAGTATGTGAACAGTGAGATTGGCAGGTTCAGTCATTCAGTCATGCCTGCCTCTTTGTAAACCCATGGATTATAGTACTCCAGGACATTCTATCCTCCACTATCTCTCAATGTCTGTCCAACTTCATGTTTTTCATTTCCATGGAATGCTGGACCTGGAGTCAGGAAGACTCATCTTACTGAGTTAAAATCTGGCCTCAGACACTTACTAGCTGTGTGAAACTGGGTGAGCCACTTAACCCTGTTTTCCTCACTTTCCTCATCTGTCAAATGAGCTGGAGAAAGAAATGACAACCACTTTAATATTTTTGCCAAGAAAACCCTACAGATAGCATTGGCTTGCCATGGTCCATGGGGTCACAAACAGTTGGAAATGACTGAACAACAACAATGCTTAATAGCTGATGTACTAAGGAAAGAGAAATGAAGCAAGGAGTCACGTTAGACACCGATCTCTGACATTTTAGCCGTGAATCTGAACTGTTGTATCCCTTTCCTGCTGTACTAGGAAGAAAACGAGATTAATTGGGGAATGTTTACAACCTGATTAAATTCCTTGTTATTTACATTGAATTCTGTTTTAATTAAATGTCATCTGACTTGGCCAGGCAAAGAAGTGTATGGGTGCTTAGGGCTGTAGATCTGGAAAGATGTTGACCCAAAATAGTATATTGAACCTAGTAAGTTATGAGAGGTTCCTGAGGGGAACTGTGATATGTCTGTATTCCAATAGCTATTGACCGATTGTGTGTCCCCTGATAGATGTTCCCCTGTAACATTTCCTTCAGACAATGATACTGAGAGTATATTGCTATCTGTATCTCAAAGATCTAGGGCAACTGGGCCTTTAGCCCAAAGGGAACAAAGAAAGAAGATAGAGACAGACTATATACCAAAATAGGTATGGCAGCTTGTGTGTGTGTGTGTGTGTGTGTGTGTGTGTGTGTGTGTGTGTGTGTATCAAAAGAAATGGAAACTGAAGGGGTACCCATTTTTAAGGAATGGATAAACTAATAGTTATATGAAGGTAATGGAATACTATTGTGCTATAATAAAGGAGAAAGAAATGGTTTCACAAGGAAAATGTGGAAGGAAATGGCTTGCCACAGTTTCTGGTATGTAGTAGACTCTTAATAAATGTTTATTGACTTTTTTAAAGAGACCTGGGAAGACTTCTATGAACAAATGCAGAATGAAGTGAGCAGAACCAGAAGAACAATTTATATGATAGTAACAATTCATTGTAAACAACAATTTTGAAAGACTTAAGAATTCTGATCAATGCAATGTTCAGTTATTATTTCAGAGGATTGATGATGAGAAATGCTACTCACCTCATGGCAGAAGCAATGAATTCAAGAGGCAGAATGAGACATTCATTTTTAGACATGGATCATACAAGAATTTGCTTTGCTTAACCATGCACATATATTGCAGGTCTTTTGTTTTTCTTTTCTTTTCTCCAACTGGGGGCATAGGAGGAAAGAGAAGATAAATGCTTGCTAATTGAAAAAAAATTTTTTAAAGATACAATAAATGAAGGGCAATGTTCTTGAGATTGTAGTCCTAGGAAAAAGCTATATATGTGAGGTAGGTAGAAGTCCTATTTTGTAGGATAGGAAACTGAGGAACTAAATAATCTTCCCAAGACACACAGGTTTTAGAGCCAGGGGATGAATATCGTTTTCCTGACTTAAGGTCCAGTCTACTCCCTTCTACATTCTATCTTCTCTTTAAGTTAATGATTATCGAGGGCTTGGTCAGCTGTGGAGGTAGGGAAGGATCACCATACCCGTTACATTTCAGTGCCTGTCTTCAATCTTGCTGGCTCTTAAGGCCAGTTCCTCTTTGCTTGGTTCTTCAAACATTTGGAGAACAGTCTCATCAGTCTGATATTTATTTCTCTTCTTAAGTTTCCTTTTTTCTTGCCTTTTAAGTTAAGCAAATGCAAAAGGAATCAGTTAATCATCTCTGCCTGTCCCAAGTTTATGATTTCCACACTCACCCTGGTCCCCTGGGGGTGCAGAGATACTCATTAATTCATTCAATAGATATTTGTTAAGTATTTACTGTGCACAAAATTCTGAACATAGCTATTAGGTGTTAGGCATATAAACATGGAAATGAAAAAATTTCTGCCTTCAAGGAGATTATATTCTACTGGAAGTAACAAATACATACACAGCTAAGTAAATAGAAAATAAAATCCAATGTGATTGTGAGGAGAGAGATTAACAATTGGGGGAATTGACTGTAATCCATAGTCTAGGGCTTCCCAAAGTCCTGTGGTTTCCCAGGGACTGGGCCCAATCTTGAAGAAGAATGGCCAACCTAATGATAATCATTTCTCTCTTTTTCCACACCCAGAGTTTATTTTAAGAAAATTTAACTTATGTATACCTTGCATTTTCCTTTTTCAGAAATATGTGTCTCATCTTCTGTGTAAGCATTCAAGCTACAAGAAAGGAAGAAAGAGATGGTTTCACAAAGAAAATTAAGAAAGAAATGACTTACCACAGTACCTAGTATATGTTGGACTCAATAAATGTTTATTGACTTTTTTAGAGAGACCAGGGAAGACTTGTATGAATTAATGCAGAACGAAGTGAGTAGAACTAAGAGAACAATTTATATGAAAGCAACAACTCTGCATAAACAAAAATTTTGAAAGACTTAAGAATTCTGATCAATGCAATGATCAACCATTATTTCAGAGGACTGATGATGAAAAATGCTACTCATCTCATGACAAAAGCAATGAATTCAAGAAGTAGAATGCGACATTCATTTTTGGACATGAAGCCCCATCCAATAATTTGTTTTGCTTAATTATGCATATATGTTACAGGCCTTTTGTTTTTCTTTTCTCCAGTTGGGGGCACAGGAGGAAAGAGAAAACAAATGCCTGTTAATTGAAAAAAAGTATTTTTTTAAAAGGATACAACAATAAGTGAAGGGCCATGTTCTTGAGACTGTAGCCCTAGGGAAAGGCACACATGTGTAGGATAGTTTTTATTTTATACTACAGAAAACATAGAAACTTCCAATGATTCACAGGAATACATAGACAGATATAGATACATAGAGTTATCAATTGACAGACTAGGTCATGCAGTGAATAGAATGCTGGACTCCGAGTCAAGAAGAACTGAATTCAAATCCTGATACTTCCAGCTGTGTGACTCTGGACAAGCTACTCAACTTCTCTCAGTCTTAATTTTCTCATCTATAAAATGGGAATGAGAAGTTTTGTGAGAGTATAAGGACATAATCTATATAAAGTGTTTGGCAAACCTTAAAACACAATACAAAAGCTACCTATTATTAGTAGACATTTATTAATCATCTTCAGTAGGATGTCCCAAACACTGAGGTGAGCCCTAAAGATAAAAGGGCCAAAAAATGAAATAATTTTTGCTCTCAAGTAACTTCCATTTAATGAGGGGAGATAAAACACACATAAATAAGCGTAATTCAGTTCAAAGCCAACTTGCATAACATTCTCCTCATAGGTAGAGATAGATTCCTCAATGTTCTACATCTATGAGGCAGAAAGATACTGGTTTTCTGTCTTCCAGCTTCAAGAGAAGACACTTAGTTCCAGACACTTTTTAGGTCCCTGAAGAGAGGGAAAACCTGTTGAAAGAAGCTGAGAAATAGAAGATTCATCACCTTACTCATGCCCCACAGCTTTATATATTAGAGACTTCGGGAATCACTCTTGGGTAAGATCTGAGACTCTCTCTTGGTTGAGCTGAGATATTTTGACCCCAGTGGGAGAGCTCATTCACTCTGTGTATTGTCTGGTATATGTTTGGATATCTATACCATCTCTGATTTATTTTCCTATCTATTTGGATAAATGGGTTTATTTGTTATTTGCTTTGTGTGTTGTGTTGTGGAACTGGCTTAGAGGGGAAGGGAGACAAAGATATATGTGTATTTATATGTGTATATACACATATATGTGTATTTAGGTGTATATATAAAGATATGTGTGTATTTATATGTGTCTATACATATATACACACATCTAAGTACATGTATTTATATGGGTATTGATAGATTAGATAGATGGATATATGAATAGAAAATGTGTTTGTATGTTGTATATACACATACATTCATACCTATATGTGTTACATGTATATAAGAATACATGTATGTGTGTATGTGTATATATATATCGTAGTACCCTTTCTCTGAGGAGAGCAGAGTGTGGCCAGACCCACGGCCCCAATCTCCTGTCTTCCTTTCCCACAGAAATCAGTCTTACTCAGAGAAGGGAAGGTCGAAGATACCATAGAGATACATCTTCATGCCTTCCTGTGAGGTACATGTAGGAAGACCCATGTGGGCATGCAGAACCTACACGGGCAATACAACATATAATTCCCCAAACACATACATGTAAGTATATACAAAACAAAAGTAATATAAATTTGGAGATGGGGACACCAGCAGCTGAGCATGGGAATCATGAAAGAATCTATATGGAAGGTTTCACCTGAATGAGATTTTAAAGAAATGGAGAATATTAAGAGGGATTCACAATTCGCCTATTAACTGCCCCTTAGGGCAGTTAACTTGGGGAGTGAACTTGGGATTGCTACCATGGTCTAAAGCTGGAAGCAGAGAAGAGATTATCTACGTACCAAGAAGACCACATGTTTGGATAGTGAAGGACAGGAGCCCAGGCTCCTTACAAGAGAAGCCCCCTCCTTCGACATTCCTCCACCTTAATCCAAAGCAATGAGATACAACCATTGGGGGGGAAGCTGAGGGAGGGCTTGGACTGAGCCGCTCGTTCTGCCCCTCTGGTTCCCTGCAGTGGGGATGGGGAGGATGCACCATCAGCCCTTGAGAAAGGATCTGCCCTCACCACTCTCTCAGAAGCACTTTGAGCATTCTAGCAGAGGAGAGACTGCATCTGTCAGTGGTGACCCATGAGAGAGGCTGAGGTCTGAGTGGATGTTTTCTCTCCCTCCTTCATGAGCCCACGCATCACATTTCAATCAGCTCCCAAGTATCTTGCAAAGCGGCAGGGAGGGGTGGGGCAGGGAGAGTGAGCACATACTGAATATCTTGTCGTAGTTTCCCTGGGCCGTGTAAGCTGATTGGAAATAAACACAGGGATAATATGCTGGAAAGCCGCTTTTCTACCCGTTGAACAGAATCTGTTTTGGTGCCAGGGGCTGTGGTCAGAATGCAATGAGGAAAAGGGAAAGAAGGACCTGCTGGAAAGTGCAGGATCCTAGAATATTTATTTTAGTCATCCCAGGAAGAATTGCGGGGAACCCAGCCCAGCAAGGCAGCAAAGTGGCACAATGGATAGAGCACCTAGCTCAGAGTCAGAAAGACCTGAGTTCAAATCCTGCCTCAGACATATTCTAGCTGTGTGAAGACTAACCTGAGTTCTGTAAAGTGGTGATACAAATAGCACTTCTCTCCCAGGGCTATTGTGAGAATCAAATGAGATGATAATTGTAAAGTGCTTAGCTGCTGTGGCATATAGTAAAAGCTAGATAAACATTAGCTACTTTCTTCTTCATGAGTCCCATTGACTGGAAAACACCCTTGGGATGCTGACAGATACCCCAAGGAACAAAGTCAGAATTTCTTTCATGGGATTGATGCTACCTGGGAGGAGAAGGGACTTTAGAGATCATCTGTCTCTGGGGGTGGGTAATCTGCTGCCTTGAAGCCACATGTGACCCTGTGGCTGCACTTGAGGACCTAGAGGGCCACATGTGACCTCGAGTCCGCAGGTTCCCCACCTTTGAACTCTAGTCCTCTTCATTTTACAGAAGAGGACACTGAAGACCAGAGATAGGAGGTGACAGATACGATTTTATTCAATTCATAAGCATTTGTTATGTCATCTACTCTGTGCCAGGCACTGTGACTGATCCAAGGTCACACAAGCGGTAAGGTGAAACGTGGTCATTCAAACCCTGCTCTTCTGACTCGGAATCCAGTGCTTTTGTTCCTACCCATCCCCCCACTGCATTCATGTTATAATGAGGATAGCAAAAATAGGAAACACCATCTGTCCTCCAGGGTTCATCAGCTTAGAGTAGGGCACTAAGCTGTGTTATGAATGCATCAGAACCTAGACAGCTATGTATAGAGTTTATAAAGGGGTTTAGCCAGAAAAGGAAGGACAGATAGAGGAAGATAGATGGATCAAGTGAGTTGTTTTGTTGTTTTGTTTTGTTTTGTTTTTTAATGGAGGAGAGGGGAAACAGAGCCAAGATGATGGAGCGAAAGCAGGGACTCACCTGAGCTTGCCCATAAATTCCTTCATTTACCTCTTAAGAGAGCATCTGAACAAATTTTAGAGTGGTAGAATCCATTAGGATACAGAGTGTGGCAGATTTCCAGCCCAGGAAAACATGGAAAATTGACAGGTAGGATTTGTTGCACCCAGAGGGGCAGCACAGAGCACAACAAGCAGAGCATGAAGACTGCACTAGCACAGACCTGACCATGGTGGAGCCAGAGAAAGCCCTGGTGAACTGATTCACCCATGGCAGGAGTGATTCCCAAACCTTTCACCAGAGGATGGGGGTCTGTCCAAGTCGGGTAAGAGACAAGCACAGAGCCTGCATCAGTGGCAGCAGCTATTCCTGGGGCTATCAGCCCATAGTATAAAAATTAGAATTAGACAAGTTGAAGCTAATAACTCTATGAGGCATCAAGAATAAGTCAAACAAAACCAAAAGAATGAAAAAATAGAAGAAAATGTAAAATATCTCTTTGGAAAAACAACTGACCTAGAAAATAGATCCAGGAGAGATAATCTAAGAATTATTGGTCTACCTGAAAGCCATGATGAAAACAAAAAGAGCCCAGATAGTATCTTCCAAGAAATCATCAAGGAAAATTGCCCTGAAGTCCTAGAAGGGGGGTGGGTGGATAATCATCAAAAGAATCCACCAAACACCTCCCAAAAGAGATTCCAAATTAAAAACTCCAGGGAATATTGTAGCCAAGTTCCAGAATTATCAGGTCAAGGAGAAAATACTGCAAACAGTAAGAAACAATTCAAATATCATGGAACTACAGTCTGGATCACATAGGACTTTGCAGCTTCTACATTAATTTCAATTGGGGAATGTCTAAACAAGTTATAGTATGTGAATGTATTGGAATACATGTGCTATAAGAAATGAGGAGCATATGGACTTCAAAATAACCTGGAGAGTGTTTTATAAACTAATGCTGAGTGAGGGGAGCAGAACCAGGAGAATATGGTACGCAATTACAGACACACAGTAACTATGATAGACACATAGTGACTTTGATAGACTGGTCTCCTCAGCAATGCAAGGCTTAAAAACAACTCCAAAGGACTCAGGATGGAAAAGACTATCCACATACAGAAAAAAAACAACAGTCTGGATGCAGATTGAAGCAAACTACTTGTTCGCTCTTTTTTGTCTTGTTTTGTTTCTTCTTTTGCATTGTTCATTCCTTTGGTTGTAATTTTTCTTTACAACTTGACTAATACTTGGTGTGAAGGTATATGTAGAGCCTATATTGGATGGCATGCAGCCATAGGTGGGGGGCAGGGAGAAAGTAGGAAAGGGAGGGAGAGAAATTTGGAACTCAAAAGTTTGTGGAAATGAATGTTGTAAAGTAAAAGTAAATAAAATTTTAAAAAGGAAAATGGAAGAGACAGGAAAGCTAGGTGGCACAGTGGATAGAATGCCACCTGCAGTCAAGAACACCTGAGTTCAAAATCAGCCTCTGATATTAGCTGTGTTACACCAGGTAAGCAACTTGACCCTGTTTGCCTCAGTTTCCTCATCTGTAAAATGAACTGGAGAAAAAATGGCAAAACACTGCAGTATCTTTGCCAAGAATCCCCCAAATGGGGTCACAGAGAGTCAGACACAACTGAGATAACTAAACAATATAGGGATGTTTGTAGGCAGTAGGGAAGTAATCGTGAGACAGGGAAAGGTTGAAGATAAGTGAGAGAGTGGCCATGATAGAGGGGGCAGCCTACTGGAGAAGACAGAATGGAATGGGATCATTGATGCAGATAGAGGGGTTGCCTTGGTGAGGAGAAGGGCCACTTCTTCACTTGAGACAGTGACAAAGAAGAAATAGAGACAGGAGGCATCTGAGTGTTGAGACCCAAGGAACAAGAGAGAATAGGGAGCATTTTGCAAATGATCTCCATTTTTTTTCAATGAAATATGAGTCAAGGTTCTCAGTTGAGTGGATGTAAGAATGGGGAGCTCTAGGAGGCTTGAGGAGGGATGAAAAAAAGCTGCTGTGATGAGTGGGATAGAGCCAATTAGGGAAGTGTAAGAGGATTGCCTTGCTGCATTTGGGCCCCAGTTGAGATTATATAACATGTTTTGATTGGATTCAGTTCCCTAGCAAGTGAATAGGAACCATGGCAGTGGAAACTGAGGGTGATCCAATACCAAGGCTTGGCAGAGCAATGTCAGTGACAGGATAAAGAAGCAAAAGACTTGAACAGGGAGGACAGTGTAGAGTGGCACTCTATGGATAAGTGAGGAGGGCATGCCCAGTGCTGGGGAGATGTCCTCGGAAAGAACTGAAGGTCGAAGGACTGGATGTCATAGTAAGGACAGAGAACAGGGTTTTGTATTAGAAGGAAGAGGGAGAGTGAAATTGATGAAGGAATTTCAGAATTTGTCTACATAGAGGTGGTGCATTTCTGGGGGATGGCAAGATCTCTCCCTGTAATCTTCTTAATGACACTGTACTCTTGTGAATTCTCTTCCCTGAAAACTGCAACTCGGAGTGACTCTCATCCTCTGCAAAGCCTGTCTGTGCTGTTGATCTTAGAGGGACAGACAGGGAAATGAGGGATCATTTTCCCCCCTAGGTGCCATCTATAGTGAGTTTCTCAGTTATATACTAGTGATTTATCAATATTATCACCATCTCTGTATGTGGCTGAGGTAGGATGGAGGTCATAAGGAATGAGGAAGTTGAGGAAGTGGGAAGTTAGAGCATCTGAAGGAGTGTGTGTATATTGAAGTCTCTTAGTATGAGGTTAGGAGTTGGGGAGGAAAAACCATGAGTCAGTCATTGAACTCATTGAGGAAACAAGGGGGATGTCATAGAGGGTGTAGACAACAGCTACTAAAAATTTTGATTGGGTAAAAGATATGAATTGAGTGAACTTCAAGGGAGAATGAATTGGGGGAAAGGAGGAAAATGTAATCAGTGCTAAAAAGGGCAACCAGGGAGTCTGTGTCATCAGAAAGAGCCAGTAAGTGAAAGGAGTGAAAAAGTAAAAGACTGAACTTCGGATTATAAGATCACAGAATTAAAGCTGGAGAGGATGATTGAATCTAACCCCTTTGTTTTTACATTTGAGGAAACTGAGGCCCAGAAAAGTTAAGTAACTTGAGGCAGCTAGGTGATGCACTAGATAGAGCATCTAGATAGATAGATAGGGCCTGGAGACATGAAAATTTTAGTTCAATTCTAGCCTCAGATACCTACTAGCTGTGTGACCCTAGGCAAGTCACTTAATCTATGTCTTTCTCAGGGCCGCTAGGTGGCACAGTGAATAGAGTACTGGCCTTGGAGTCAGGAGGACATGAGTTCAAATCCCACCTCAGACACTTAACACAAAAACTAGCCACATGACCTTGGACAATTCACTTAACCCCAATTGCCCTCCAAAAAGTGAAAAAACAAACAAAAAAAATCTGTCTTTCTCAATTTCCTCAGTTAAAAATGGTGATAATAATAGCACTTACTTCTCGGGGCTGTCATGAGGATCAAATGGGATGATATTTGTAAATGCTTAACACAGTGCTTGGCATATAGTAGGCCCTTTATAAATACTCCCCCCGCCCCATTCCTTCCTTACCTAGTATCACACTGCCAGTGTCTTTGAACCCAAGCCTTCCTTACTGGAGGTCTAATGTTCATATTGTCTCAAGACACCTGGCTTTTTTGTTTGTTTTCTGTTTCTTCTGAGGTTTTCTTTTTTTGCTTTTTGGAGGGGGAAGGTAGAGCAACTGGGGCTAAGTGACTTCCCCAAGGTCACACAGCTTTGTATTAAGTGTCTGAGGCCAGATTTGAACACAGGTCCTCCTGATTCCAGGGCCAGTGCTCTATTCACTGTGTCACCTAGCTGCCCAAGACACTTGGTTTTAAATCCTGCCTTTAACACTAATTGTGTGACCCAAAACAAATCACTTAAAATCTCAGAGACTCCATTTTCTCATATGAAAAATGAGGATAACAATAATTTCACTGTCTAAACACCTCACAAGGATGGTGTGAAGAAAGTGGTTTTAAAGCCTCCAAGTTCTACTTAAAGGTGATATTATTGTTGTGGTTGGTGGTTATTAGAGATGACTTCTATTAGGAATTCTGCTTTCCCATACCTCACACTTGCACCCAGGAACAAGCAAGGGAAGGACCAATAAGAGCTGGGAAGTCACAGTTCCCACCATCCCAAAGCTCTCATTTGTAAACATCCTTAGGATTCATCATTATTGGGGAAGCAAGAACAAACCAGTTATAAGCCTTTCTCCACCTCCTCATTATCACCACTGCCATCACCATTACTGTTATTGTCATTGCTAACTATACTGTTGCATTTTGGAAACAAATAGCTTACCATGAAATGGCCTAATTGTGACATGATCCACTTTACCACTGCTGTCTTTTCCATGACTTCTGGGAAATGAGGGAAGAGGCTAGGAGAAGAGAAAGCATCTTTCCCATCTCTCTCCCTGTAATCTTTTTAATGACACTGTACTCTTGTGAATTCTCTTCCCTAAAGCCAGCACTCTGAGTGACTCTCATCCTCTGCAAAACCTGTCTGTGCTTCTGACCTTAAGGGGACAGACAGAGGAATCGGGGTTCTTTTTTCCCCTAGGTACCATCTATAGTGAGTTCTCAGTTATACACCAGTGATTTATCAACATTATACTCTAGCCACAGTGATTCCAGGGAATTTGTCTCTTCCCTATATCCCATCTCAATTACAACTGCTATACTATGTGCTAGGTCATAAATAGTACTTACTCCTGATAGGCCACATTATCCTCTAGACTCCTTTGGCATCTGTGTTAAATTCTGTGAGTGTTAAATCCAATTCTCTTTCCTCCAAGTATTTCAGATAGTTGGAGGCTATATACCTTAAGCCTTCCCTTCTCCAAAATAGAATCCTTGTTACGTGGGGAAGATGAGGAGTGCATGATCCTTTTAATTTCAAATTCAAGTAGGAATAATTTTTAGATTCCCCCACATGACATAGTTCTTCCATGTCCATTTTCTCTTCTTTTTTCTCTTCTTCTCCCTCTTTTCCAGGGAACTAGGGGACTTAGATTCAAACTCTGCTTACTATATGGTAAGTATTGAAGAGGTGATTCAAACTCTGGGGCTCTCAGTTTCCTCATTTGTAAAATGAATGGAATTAAATTGAATAACCCCTATGGCCTGGTCCAGCAGTAATGTTCATTCCTTATATTTTCTCTACATCTCCTCCCTCTTAGTAATTTAACAATTAGAATCACTGAAGGGGGAAAGGGCACTATACCTTCCCCCTTTCCCTCTCCACTAAGATGTCTCTCTCTGCTCTAGACTCATTAGGAGAGTCCTGGCAGAATCTGACCCCCTAAATGAAGGGTCATACATCTTTATTATATTCTAGCTCATGTTATACATCCACACTAGTACCTTGGGGGAATATTTCTAAAAGCTTACATTTGGTGTATGTCTAGAGTCACTTAAAAGGAGGAAGTAAAAAGGTATTTTCCTATCATAATCCTGCATGAAACAGCTATTTTTTTTTCTTCACATATTCAAAATGCTTAATAAAAAAGGCTCTCAGAACTTCTGGGGGTGGAGCCAAGATGGCAGAGTAGGAAAAGAAGTCATCTGAGCTCTCCCAACATTGCCCTCCAAACAACTTTAAAATAATTCCTCAAATCTAATTCTGGAACTACAGAGCCAACAAAAGGTCAAGGTGAGACATTCTTTCAACAAGATAACTTAAGAAGTTAGAAATAGAGATCTGTTACTACATGAGGGTAGAGGCTGGATCAGAGCCCATGTGGATGAAATACCAATGGTAAGACCAGGTAGGGGCAATATAATCTACAGCAGTTTGGGAAGAAAATCAAGCCAGAGGTGGTAAGGGGACCTGGCAACTGGTCAGAAAGAAATTATAGGAAACCCTTGTACAAGCACTGGAAGTAGGACTAGATGCTATTTGGCCACTCCATTACCTATGCTCCCTTCTGGGCCATAATTCAAGCAGAGAGAAGGGGATTTTTTGTCAAAAGGGAGTGGAAGACATGAAGAACAGTAAAGCTATAGGTCACAAGGGATCAGGTACCTTGAGAAACATTGTCATTTCTGCTTTCAAGGGAGCAAGGACCCTGAGAAGTAGTATTAACAAAATCCCAAAGGATCAGTGGTCCTTCCTGAAAAAGGAACAAAATGCAGATTGGAAGAGTAGTGACCACACCTCTCCCTAGATCATAACATCTTGTAAGCACCAAAAAAACCCAAAAAACTTCCAAACTCTTAGAACTAGCAGTGCAAAAAAGCCTAAAGATTGACATAGTACCCTTGCCCCCACTCCAGGATGGGAAGAGAACCCAATTTTAAGATAAAGTTCAAAATCAAGAAATAGCATGGAGGGGTGAAGTCAAGAGGTGAGAGAGGAAAGTGGCAAGAGGAGATGCGGAGAGACAGGGAAGGGTAAACTATCTCATGTAGAAAAGGCAAGGGGAAGTAGCTGTAAGGGAGGGGAAGAACAGGAAGGCAAAAAGGCAAAACCATATTCTCACTGAAGTTGGCTCAAGGAGAGAATCACATACATACTAAATGGGATATCTCACCCTGCTGGAGAGTAGGGGAAAGGGGGATGAGAGGAGGGATGATGTAGGGGAGGGCATTCTGGGGGGAGGGGAGGTTGGAAGGACCCACTATCAAAGAGGGACAGGATCAAAGTAGGGAATGGACCAGGTGGGAGGTGAGATGGGTAGGAAGGAAATATAAGCAGTCTTTTACAATATATCTACTATGGTAATGTTTTGCAAAGCTATACATGTACAACACATACTGAATTGCTTATCTTCCCAGAGGGAGTAGGTGACAAGGGAGGAAGGGAATGGATCTGAAAATTGAATTTTTAAAATTAAATGTTTCATAAGATGTCCAGGCATTGGGGCTCTGAGATTCACCTTGCCCTAATGGCAAAGTTGAAGGGGGTATGGGAGAAGATATGGAAGAGAACAGATTGGATGAGGGGATATCTAGTGGGACTGCTACTCTGGGGTGGTGGATAGGGAAAAAATGGGGGAAAAATTGTAACTCAAAATCTGGTGGAAATGAATGATGTAAACCAGAAGTTAATAAAGCATTTGTTTAAAAAAAAGAAATAGCATGGAAAAATTAGGAAACAAAAAAAAGAACATTACCATTAAAATTACTATAGTGACAGGGGAGATCAAGGTACACACTCAGAAAAAGAAAATGAAGTCAAAATGGCTGCAAGTAAAGGTTCAAAGGAAAACAAAAATGTGAATTGGACACAAGCTCAATGAGAATTAATAAAAGCAGAAGAAGAAAATTGTGAAAAAAAATTATCAGCTTAGTAAAAGAGGCATACAAAACTAAAAACTAACACTAATGAAATAATACCTTAACAAGCAGAATTGACCAAATAGCAAAAGAGGTACAAAAGGTCAGTGAAGAAAATAATTCCTTAAAAATTAGAATTGGGCAAAGGGGAAACTAATGAATCCATGAGACTTTGAGAAATAATAAAATCAAAAAATGAAAAATAGAAGAAAATGTGAAATAACTCATCAAAAATACTACTGACGTGGCAAATAGATTGAGGACAGATAATTTAAGAATTATTGGATAACCTGAAAGTCATGATCAAAGAAATGTCCTAGAAATCATATGTCAAGAAATTATCAAGATAAACTTCCTAGATATCTTCAAACTAAATGATAAAATAGAAATTTAAAGAATCTATTGACCACCTCCTGAAAGAGATCCCAAAATGAAAATTCCCAGGAATATTATAGTCAAATTCAATAGCTTTCAGGTCAGAAAGGAAATATGCTAAACTGACAGAAAGAAGTCATTTAAATTTCAATCTCCAAAATCTATTTTTTCCATTAAGGATAACCCCTTAGACCCAGATCACTGACACTCATTGATTATCCAACAATAGGCTGCTAGCCAAGCCCCAATTGGTCATCAGTTGGGTGATGATAGGCTCAGAGTCAATTAAATAGCAATTGTTTCTGTCTTTGTCAGAAACCCTAAATATCTTCTCCTCCCAGATGGATTGTTTTGTTTTGTTTTGTTTTTTGGACAGGGAGAAAAGAGGCCATTTTCTGCCTCAGCCTAAATCATTGAATAGCCACTGACTCAGTCAAACTGGGACCTGCTAAAGATGTTAGCTTAAAAAGGCCAAGGTCTCCTACTGCATCCAACTCAATTTCCAGTAGTAATGAGCTGTATCTCAGGACTGCACACAGAGGAAAAAGTGAGGCTGGTGACTTCGAACAGTTCTCCCTCAGTTAAATAAAATTCATTTGCATGTCATGGCATCACCTCCTTGAGGTCATGGACCTTTTTGAGAATGAAGGACAAACAACAACAAAAACAAACATTAAAATATTGTGGAGCCAGCAGGGAAGAGCCAAGATGGCAGAGTAGAAACAGCTCGTCCAAGCCACTCTGCCCCCAGATTTCCTCCAAACTATGTAAAAGGGGACTCTGAACAACTTCCGGAGCCCCAGCACCCAAAGAACGACACAGAGAAGCTAACCTCCCACTCAGGACAGCCCAGCAGCCCTGCAGGAAGGACCAGCTCGCCTGTCTGGGAGCCGGCAGCATGCAGAGCTCAGAGCGTGGGGAGCCGAGCCCAGGTCCATGTAAGCAGTTTTAGCCTCAAGGTGGCCAGGCCAGCAGCCAGCTGGAGAGACCCCAGAACACCAGCAGCTGTGGCGATTCCAGAATTATCAACATAGACATGCCTAGGACAAAGTGAGAGGTTAGTGCCCTATGGACTTTGGGACCAGTATTTGGGGAACGTGTTGGCTTCCTCCCCTGGGGACTAGAAGCTGCTGAGGAGACATGCCATTTTGTGGTTTTCAGAGGAAGCTCCAGCTCCTGGCCTGCAAACTGTAGGGAGATCCAGCAATCAGTATTGGAGGGTAATCGCTCTTGCTTTAACCTCCCTGGATCTGGATTGTGATCTGGGGTGGAGGTCATGGGTGGGTTTCCAGCTTTCCAGAAACAGAAGTTGTCCCCCAACACGTTCGGGATGAAACCTCCCCTGTCTGGTGGCAGAATCATACTGTGGCAACAAGCCCAAAAGTCAAGTAATTAAGTGGCAACATGCCAAGGCAAAGGAAACAAATTAAACAGAAAAATGCAACGCTAGACTCCTGCTTTGGGGGAAAGGAGGGTCGAAGCATGGAGCGGGAAGAGGTCTGGGAGGTCAGAAGTCCTGCTCAAAAAGCCCCAGGGGAAAACATGAGCAGGTTGCAGGCCATAGAGGACCTTAAGAAGGACTTTAAAAATCAAATAAGAGCAGTGGAGGAAAAATTGGAAAGAGAAATGAGAGGGATGCAGGAAAAGTATGAAATGAGGGTCAACAGCCTGACTGAGGAAAACAACACCTAAAAAAATAGACTAACTCAAATGGCAAAGGAGGCCCAAAAGGGCAATGAGGAGAAGAATGCCTTAAAAAGTCAAATTTGCCAGATGGAAAAAGAATCTCAAAAGTTCACTGAGGAGATTCATTCCTTCAGAGTTAGACTGGAGCAAATGGAAGCTAATGACTTTATGAGAAATCAAGATGCTGTTAAGGAGATCCAAACAAACGAAAGATTAGAAGGCAATGTGAAATATCTCATGGGAAAAACCACTGACCTGGAAAATAGATCCAGGAGAGAAAATTTAAAAATTATTGGACTACCTGAAAGCCATGATCAGAGAAAGAACCTAGAAATCACCTTTCAAGAAATTCTCAAGGAAAATTGCCCTGATGTTTTAGATCCAGAGGGCAAAATAGAGGTTGAAAGAATCCACCGATCACCTCCTGAAAAGATCCCAAAAAGAAAACTCCCAGGAATATTATAGCCAGGTTCCAGAATCCCCAGATCAAGGAGAAAATACTACAAGTAGCCAGGAAGAAACAATTCCAATATTGTGGAAACACAATCAGAATAGCACAGGACCTGGCAGCTTCTACATTGAGGGACTGAAGGGCATGGAATATGATATTCCATAGGGCAAAAGAGCTGGGAATGAACCCAAGGGTCACCTACCCAGCAAAACTGAGTATTTTGTTTCAGGGGAAAATATGGTCATTCAGTGGAATAGAGGGCTTTCAAGCATTCTTGAGGAAAAAACCAGAATTAAATAAAAAATTTGACATCCATACACAAGAAGCAAGAAATGCCTGATAAGGCAATCAGGGAAAAGAAATCAAAAGGAACTTATCAAAGTTGACCTATTTACATTCCTATATGAAAAAAAACAATAACTATGACTGAGGAAATCTTTCTCACTATGAAAACAATGGAAGAAGGGTGTATGGTCATGTGAATACATATGTGAATGTGTGTGTATATGGTTACAGTTATATATGGATAGGGGGCATTGGTTGAATTTGTTGGGAAGGGAGAATACTCAAGGGATGGAATTATGAGGTGAGAGAGGAAAGTGGCAAGAGGAGATGGGGAGAGACAGGGTAGGGTAAACTATCTCATGTAGAAGAAGCAAGAGGAAGTGGTTGCAAGGGGGGCGGGGAGAATAGGAAGGCAAAAAGGCAATACCACATTCTCATTGAATTTGGTTCTGGGAGAGAATGACATACATACTAAATGGGATATCTTAACCTACAGCAGAATGGGGGGAAGGGGGATGAGAGGGGGATGATGGATGGGAGGGCATCCTTGGGGGGAGGGGAGGTTGGAGGTACCCACTATGGAAGAGGGACAGGATCAAGGGGGGAATGGACCAGGTGGGGGGTGGGATGAGTGGGAGGGAATTATAAGCAGTCTTGTACAATTTATCTACTATGATAATGTTTTGCATAGCTAGACATGTACAACATATACTGAATTACTTATCTCCCCAGAGGGAAGGGGTGACAAGGGAGGAAGGAAATGGATCTGATATTCAAGGCCTTAAGATTAAATGTTTCAAATATATATAAATACTATTATTAATACTCTCTTGCTTGTAATTGGGAGGTAAGATGTGCAGGCATTGGGACACAAATATTCACCTTCCTCTAATGGAGAGGTTGAAGGGGGTATGGGAGAAGATATGGGAGAGAGCAGATTGGAGGAAGCAATAACATGCGGGACTGCTGTTCTGGGAGGGTGGGTAGGGAAAAAAACAGGTGGGGGAAATGATTGTAACTCAAAATCTGGTGGAAATGAATGATGTAAAACAGAAGTTAATAAAGCATTTGTTTAAATTAAAAAAAATAAATAATAAAAATAAATAAATAAATATTGTGGAGCCATAGTCAGTATCACATAAGATTTAGCTCTAATACACTATAGGAGCAGATGGCTTGAACTATGACATCCAGAAGGTAAAAGAACTAGGAATTCAGCTAACAATCATCTACTCCCCAAAACTGAGTATAATCCTTAAAGGAAAATATGGTCTTGTAATCAAATAAAGGACTTTGAAGCATTCTTGATGGAAAGACCAGAACTAAATAGAATATTTCTCCTTTAAATACAAGACTCAAGAGAAGCAGGAAAAGGAAAACATGAAAAAGAAATCATAAGGAACTCAATGAGATTATAGTTTACCTTTCTATAAGGGAAGATAATATATGTAACTCCGAAGAACTTTCTCATTATCAGGGCAGTTAGAAAAGGTCTACATAGAAAGAAATGTGGGAGTAAGTCAGTTATGTGGGAATGATGAAAAAATGAATAGGCAAGAAAGGGGGTTGTCCTGGGAGAAGGGAGAAGGTAGAGGAAGAAAGGAGAAGTTTATCTCACATAAAAGAGGCACACAAAGAAAAGTTTTTGCAATGAAAGGAAAAATGATGGTGAGTTAGGTAACACTTGAACATCAAATTTGGTTAAAAGAGGGAATATAGAAATGTGTGTGTGTGTGTGCGCTCACGAGAGCGCCCATGCATGTGTATTCCTTCTTTTAACCGACAGGGAAGTAGGAGGGGAAGGCGGTAAGAGAAAAAGGGAGGATGATAAAAAGGGGAGCAGATGAAAGCAGTCTATGGTCAGAAGGAAAATAGGTTTTAGAGGAGGGACAGGATGAGAAAGACAGACAAAACAGACAGACAGAGGAAGAAAATTAAACAGAAGAAAATGGTATAGAGAGATACCCATACGTAATAATCACAAATGTGGATTTGAAAGGGATGAACTCAGCCACCAAATAAAAGCAGATAGCAGAATGTATTAGAAACTAAAATCCAACAACATCTTGTTTACAAGAAACATGCTTGAAACAGAGAATTAAAATAAAGGACTGGAACAGAATCTATTATGCTTCAGATGAAGTGAGGGGGGAGGGGAGTAGTAATCATGATCTCAAACAAAGCAAAAACAAAATTAGACCTAATTAAAAGGAATGAGCAGGGAAACTATTTCTTGCTAAAAGGCACCAGAGACAATGAAGTAATAGCAATACTAAAACTATATGTACCAAATGGCATAACATCCAAATTCTTAAAAGAAAAGTTAAATGAATTACAAGAGAAAATAGACAGTAAAACTATACTAGTGGGAGAACTCAACTTTTCCCTCTCTGAGCTAGCTAAGTTTAACCATAAAATACATAAGAAAGAAGGAGATGAATAGAATCTGAGAAACGTTAGATATCACAGACTTCTGGAGAAAACTGAATGGAAATAGAAAGGAGTTTGCCTTTTCTTAGTTGTACATGACATCTTCACAAAAATTGATCATGTATTAGAACATAAAACCTTACAAACAAATGCAGAAGAGCAGAAATATTATATGTACCCCCTTTCAGACAATAATGCACATACAAATTACATTCAATAAAGGGACATAAAAGCACAGATTAAAAATTAATTGGAAACTAAATAATCTAATCCTGAAGAATGAGTGTGTCAAAGAACAAATTATAGAAACAGAGAATTAAAGAGAATCACCACGATGAGATAACACATCAGGATTTATAGTATGTAGCCAAAGAAGTACTTAGGGGAAAATTTGTATCTCTAAAAATGCACATCAGTAAAGGAGAGACAGCTTAAATCAATGCATTGGGCAAACAACTAAAACAACAACAAGAAGAAAGAATTAAAAAGTTAAACCCCAGATAGAAATCCTGAAAACCAAAGAAGAGATTAATAATTTGAAAGAGAAAAATATGTACAAAGAAATAAAACTTGGGCGGCTAGGTGGCACAGTGAGTAGAGCGTTGGCCCTGGAGTCAGAAGGACCTGAATTCGGATCCGGCCTCAGACACTTAACGCACACACAAACAAAAACCTAGCCGTGTGACCTTGGGCAAGTTACTTAACCCCAATTGCCCTCCAAAAAAAAAAAAAAATCAAAGAAATAAAACTAGGAGATGGTTTTAAGATAAAAAACCCACAATAAAATAGATAAACCTATTGGTTAATTTGATTTGAAAAAAAGAAAGAAGGAAACCAAACTACCATTATAAGAAATGAAAAGGGTGAATGCACCACCAAATGAAGATGAAATTAAAGCAATTATAAGGAGTTATTTTTGCTCAATATTATGCCAGTAAAAATGACAACTTAAGTAAAATGGATGAATATTTACAAAAAAAAAGAGATATAAATTGCCCAGATTAAGAGAAGAGGAAATAGAGTACTGAAATAGCTGTACTGTGGGAAAATAAATTGAACAACAAAAATCTTATGATTACCTCAATAGATGCAGAAAAAGCCTTTGAGAAAATACAAAAACCCATTCCTATTAAAAACTCTAGAAAGCATAAGAATCAATGGAGCCTTTCTTAAAATGATAAGTAGTATCCATAAGTAGTATAAGTAGGAATGATGAGCTCAATGATTTTAGAAAAACTACTTGAATGAAATAATGGAAAGCAAACGGAACAGAACCAAGGGGACATTTTATATAGTAATAGCAATATTGGTTTTAAGAATGACCTTGAGTTTTTTATCTATTATAAATACCCAAATTAACTATTAAAATATATGAAGAAAGATGCTATCTTCATTCAGGGAAAGAACTTAGAAATAGAAGTATGAATAGAATAATTTTACATATTTGTATGAATGTATATATGTATATTGTGTATGTATGTAAATATATGTGTGTGTCTCATAGTAGCACTTTGGGGCAGGGAGAAAAGAAATGAAAAAAAAGAAATTTACATGATAATTTTGTTGCATATTTTAAAGGAAAAGCAAGTTGTGCATAGTAGATTTAGGTTTCATGTAAAATCATCTTTTTATTATACTGTTATGGAAATGCTTGTTTTGTTCCATAAATTTAAAATTAAGATTTAAAAACAAATGGTATCATGGTGGCTAGGTAGCTCAGTGAATAGAGCACCAACCTGGGAGTCAGGAGGACCTGACTTCAAATCCAGCCTTAGACACTTAACACTCACTAGCCATGTGACCTTGGGCAAGTCACTTACCCCCAATTGCCCTTGCCTTCCCCTCTACAAAAGGCAAAAAAAAATTAAAAAAAAAAATAATAAATGGTATCTATTTAAAACCACAAAAAACTGTATCTGTAATGGGGATAGACTTGAAACCTTCCCAGTAGGAGTAGGGATGAAGCAATAATATTCATTATCATCACTGTTATTCAATATTGTTCTAGAAATGCCAGTTAATAAGACAAGAAAAATAAATTGTGGAGAAAAAATGGCAATAAGGAAACAAAACTATCATTCTTTGCAGATGATAGGATAGTATACTTAGAAAACCCTAGATAATGAACTAAAAACAAATAGAAATAATTAACAACTGCAGCAAAGTTTCAGATATAAAATAAACCTACAAACATCATAGGCATTTCTAGATATTACCACCTAACAACAAGATATTGATATAGAAATTCTACTTAAAACAATTGCAGACAATATTCCTTGGAGTCTACCTGCCAAGAAAAACCCAGGGATTGCATGAACATAATTACAAAATGCTTTTCACACAAATAAAGACAGATCTAAACAATTAGAGAAATAATAAATTACTCATGGGTAGTCCAAGCAAATATAATAGTAAAAATGACAATTCTTCCTAATTTAGTTTACTTATTCATTGCTATATCAATAAAACTACCAAAGAATTATTTTATAGGGCTAGAAAAAAATCATAAAATTCATCTGGAAGAACAAAAGGCAAGACTATCTAAAGAATCAATGAAAAATAATGTGAAGAAAGGTGTCCTAGCGGTTCCAGATTTGAAGCTGTATTACAAAGTGTTTTTTTTTTCTTTTTTTTATTATTAAACAAATCCTTTATTAACTTCTGTTTTACATCATTCATTTCCACCAGATTGTGAGTTACAATTATTTTCCCCCCATTTTTCCCCTACCCACCATCCCAGAATAGCAGTCCCACAAGATATCGCTTCCTCCAATCTGCTCTATCCCATATCTTCTCCCATACCACCTTCAACTTTTCCATTAGAGCAAGGTGAATCTCTGTGCCCCAATGCCTGCACATCTTATCTCCCAATTACAAGCAAAAGAGTATTAATAATAGTATTTACACACACACACACACACACACACACACACACACACACACATATATATATATTTGAAACATTTAATCTTAAGACCTCAAATTTCAGATCCATTCCCTTCCTCCCTTGTCACCCATTCCCTCTGGGAAGATAAGTAATTCAGTATGTGTTGTACATGTATAGATATGCAAAACATCACCATAGTAGATATATTGTACAAGGCTGCTTATAATTCCCTCCCACCCATCCCACCCCCCACCTGGTCCATTCACTAATTGATCCTGTCCCTCTTCATTCAATGAGAATGTGGTATTGCCTTTTTGCCTTCCTATTCTTCCTGTCCCCTGCAGCCACTTCCCCTTGCCTCTTCTACATGAGATAGTTTACCCTACACTGTCTCTCCCCATCTCCTCTTGCCACTTCCCTCTCTCATCTCATAATTTCACCCCTTAAGTATCATCCCTTCCCAACAAATTCAACAAATTATGCCCTCTATCCATGTATAACTGGAAACATATATACACTCATTCACATATGTATTCATATGACCATACATCCTTCTTCCATTATTTTCATACTGAGAGGGGTTTCATCAGTCACAGTTATTGTTTTTCCATATAGGAATGTAAATAGGTCAACTTTGATAAGTTCCTTTTGATTTCTTTTCCCCGATTACCTTCTCAGGCATCTCTTGCTTCTTCTGTCTGGATGTCAAATTTTCTATTCAACTCTGGTTTTCTCCTCAATAATGCTTGAAAGTCCTCTATTTCACTGAATGACCATATTTTCCCCTGAAACAAAATACTCAGTTTTGCTGGGTATGTGACCCTTGGGTTCATTCCCAGCTCTTTTGCCCTCTGGAATATCATATTCCATGCCCTTCAGTCCCTCAGTGTAGAAGCTGCCAGGTCCTGTGCTATTCTGGTTGTGTTTCCTCAATATTGAAATTGTTTCTTCCTGGCTGCTTGTAGTATTTTCTCCTTGATCTGGGGATTCTGGAACCTGGCTATGATATTCTTGAGAGTTTTCTTTTTGGCATCTTTTTCAGGAGGTGATCAGTGGATTCTTTTAACCTCATTTTGCCCTCTGGATCTAAAACATCAGGGCAATTTTCCTTGATAATTTCTTGAAGGGTGATTTCTAGGTTCTTTCTCTGATCATGGCTTTTAGGTAGTCCAATAATTTTTAAATTGTCTCTCCTGGATCTATTTTCCAGGTCAGTGGTTTTTCCCATGAGATATTTCACATTGCCTTCTACTCTTTCATTTGTTTGGATCTGCTTAACAGCATCTTGATTTCTCATAAAGTCATTAGCTTCCATTTGCTCCAGTCTAACTCTGAAAGAATGAATCTCCTCAGTGAGCTTTTGAGATTCTTTTTCTGGCAAATTTGACTTTTTCTGGCAAATTTGATTCTTTTTCTGGCAAATTTGAGCTTTTGAGATTCTTTTTCTGGCAAATTTGACTTTTTAAGGCATTCTTCTCCTCATTGCCCTTTTGGGCCTCCTTTGCCATTTGAGTTAGTCTATTTTTAAGGTGTTGTTTTCCTCAGGCTGTTGACCCTCATTTCATACTTTTCTTGCATCCCTCTCATTTCTCTTCCCAATTTTTCCTCCACTTCTCTTATTTGATTTTTAAAGTCCTTCTTAAGGTCCTCTATGGCCTACAACCCGCTCATATTTTCCTTTGGGGCTTTTGGAGCAGGACTTCTGACCTCACAGTCCTCCTCTCGTTCTATGCTTCGATCCTCTTTGCCCCCAAAATAGGAGTCTAAGGTTTCATTTTTCTGTTTTCATTTGTTTCCTTTGCCTTGACATGTTGCCACTTAATTACTTGACTTTTGGGCTTGTTGCCACAGTATGATTCTGCCACCAGACAGGGGAGGTTTCATCCCAGATGGGTGGGGGGACAACTTCTGTTTCTGGCAAGCTGGATATCCACCCCACGACCTCCCCCCCAGACCACAATCCAGATCCAGGGAGGTTAAAGCAAGAGTGATTACCCCCCAATACTGATTGCTGGATCTCCCTACAGTTCGCAGGCCAGGAGCTGGAGCTGCCACTGAAAACTACAAAATGATGTGTCTCCTCAGTAGCTTCTAGTCCCCAGGGGAGGAAGCCAACACATTCCCCAAATACTGGTCCCAAAGTCCATAGGGCTCTAACCTCTCACTCTGTCCTAGGCATGTCTGTGTTGATACTTCTGGAATTGCCACAGCAGCTGGTGTTCTGGGGTCCCTCCAGCTGGCTGCTGGCCTGGCCACCCTGGGGCTAAAACCAAGGCTCAGGCGGACCTGGGCTCGGCTCTCTGGGTGCTGTGCTCTGCTCAGACTGCTGTGCTGGTCCTTCCTGCAGGGCTGCTGGGCTGTCCTCAGTGGGAGGTTATATTCTCTGTGTCATTCTGTGGGTGCTGAGGCTCCAGAAGTTGTTCAGCGTCCCCTTTTACATAGTTTGGAGGTAATCTGTGGGGAGAGTGCCTTGGATATGCTGTTTCTACTCTGCCATCTTGGCTCCGCCCCCTACAAAGTGGTTTTCATTAAAACAATTTGACATTGGCTAAGAAATAAATTGATGTGTCAGTAAGCTGCACTAGGTGTACAATATACAGTAGTAAGTGACCATAGTAATGTAGTATTTGATAAACAGAAAGATGCAAGCTTTTCAGGTAAGAACTCACAAAACAAAAACTCACAAAACTCACTTAACAAAAATTGCTGGGAAAACTGGAAAGCAGTTTGGCAGAAATTAGGTATAAACAACCATTTCATACCACATAACAAGATAAGGACAAAACAGAAAAATGATTTACACATGAAGTGTTAGATCATAAGAAAATTAGGGGAGCATAGAAAAGTATATATTTCAGATCTATGGATAAGGGAAGAGTTTATGACCAAACAAGTAATAGAGAGCAATATTGGAAATAAAATAGATAATTTTGATTATGGGAAATCAAAAAGCTTTGAACAAAGAAAATTAATGCAGTCAAAATTAGGAGAACAAGAAACAGAGAAAAAAAATTTATAGCAAGTTTCTCTGGTAAATGTCTTATTTCTCAAAAATATAGGGAACTGAACTAAACGCATTTAGCTGTTGTTTAAACCTGGACCCTCGTATGTGGTAAGTAGGATAGGGATGGTTACTAAAAGAAGTTACAAGGCACCGAAAACATGTCTCAATTTTGTCAAGTGCCTTCAACCTCCCTTTCCCTATTCCTGGCTAGTTACTTTCAATTACTTCTAATAATCTAAGATATTTTTATTTTCCTTCCATCTTCCCGTAATCCTTCAGTCTCCAGAGCTGTCTTCTACCCATTGCCTGCCGTCATGACAAAAAAAAATCAGAGACCTCCAGAACCTGGATCCTCTTCCTCTTCCTCCTCCTCCTCTTTCTCTTCCTCCTACTTCTCCTTTTTCTCCTCTTCCTCCTCTTTCTCCACTTCCTCCTTCTTCTATTCTTCTTTCTTCTTCTTCTCCTTCTTCCTTCTTCTATTCTTCTTTTCTTCTTTCTACTTCCTTCTTCTTTTCTTCTTCCTTCTTCCTTCCTTCTTCTTTTTAAATTTTTATTTATTTTTTAAAATGCTTTTCTTTTTAAAATAATTTAAAATTCCAAATTCTCTTCCTCTCTTCTAGCTCTCCACTACCCACTGAGAAGGCAAGAAATATGATCTCAATTATTCATATAAACTCATGCAAAATATATTCCCATATTAGCTATATTTAAAGAAAAATAAATAAAGTGAGAAAACCATTCTTCAATTTATACTCAGATTTCATCAGTTCTCTCAGGAGTTGGATGGTATTTTTTCATCATGAGTCCTTTGGCATTGTCTTGGGTCATTGTATTGATCAGAGTAGCTAAGTCTTTCACAGTTAATCATCATTACAACATTCTTGTTACTTTGCACATTGATCTCCCAGTTTTTCTCACTTTACTTTGCATCTGTTCATAGAGGTGTTGACATGTTTTGTTTCTCATTTCTTATAGCATAATAGTACTCCATTACAATCATATGACACAACTTGCTCAACCATTCCCCCAATTAATGATCATCTCCTCTATTTCCAATTATTTGCCAGCTCAAAAAGAGCTGCCATAAATATTTTTGTAACATATAAATCCTTTTCCTTTTTCTTTGATATCTTTGGGATACAGACCTAGTAATAGTATTGCTGGGTCAAATGTTTTGAGCAGTTTTATAACCCCTGGGTAATAGTTCCAGATTGTTGTCTAAAATGTATAGACCAGTTCACTACTCCACCAACAGTTATTTTCCTTCATCCCGGCCAGCATTTGTCATTTCTGATAGGCATGATGTGGTATCTCAGAGTTGTTTTCATTTGCTTTTCTTAATCAATATTGATTTAGAGCTTTTTTTTTCATTTAACTATAGATAGCTTACATTTCTTCTGAAAATTGCCTTTGACTCTTTATCAATTGGCTCTTCTTTTTATAAGTTAGACTCAGTTCCCTACATATTTGAGAAATTAGGCCTTTATCCAAGAAACTTCCTGCACAATTTTTTGATTAGTGCATTGTCTATGCAAAATGTAATTTCCCTAATTATCTCTTTCAAGTAGGTTATTTTGTTTTTGCTTTGTCTGAGATTGTGATCCCCACTCCTGCCCTCTTTACTTCAGTTGAAGTATAATAGATTATGCTTTAACCCTTCTTTTCAACTCTGTGTGTATCTTTCTGTGTCAAGTATGTCTCTTGTACACAACATATTGTTGAATTCTGGCTTCCAATCAATTCTGCTATCCACATGCCTTTTATGTGTTAGCTTATCCCATTCACATTTATGATCATGATCATTAATGTTGAATTTCCCTCCATCTTATTTTCTTCTGTTTATACTTAGCTCTCTTTTTAATCTTGTCCCTCCTCAAAATTTTGTCTTGTTTCTGAACACTGTCTCCCCCAATTATCATCTTTGACCCCCATACCTTTTCTCCCCTTTCCCTCCTATATTCCTATTGGATAAGATAGATTTCTATTCCCAGATGAGGGTGTGTGTGTGTGTATGTGTGTGTGTTTAAACATTAATATATATATATATATGTATATATGTATATATATATATATATATAATTTTATATGTGCTATAAATAATGATATATGACTACATATATATATAGTTTTATATATACATAGTTATACATAGTTGTTCTTTCCACATTGTGACTTTCTGCATTATGATTTTAATATATCACAGGATATTGAGGGAGTTTTGTGAAACTGCAGATGACACTGAAAAAGTTTAGAAACTTAGAAATGAATAAAATATATGTATAGTATTATATATATATATAAACATAGTTTATCTTTTGATACAATAAATGTACGCAAATTTTACAATGTAAACATCCCATAAAAGAAAAAGAAAAAATCAGATTTCTCTGGCATGAAGGAAGGGTCAAAATGTTTTACATTGATTTTCCAGATTGTGGGGCCACCATGCTTCTAATCCCCATTATATTCTTCCCTTTTTGAACCAATTCTGATGAGAACGAGGTTCAAAGTTTGCCTTCCACTCCCCATTTTCCCCATCCACTATAAAAGCCACCTCCTTTGAGAAATTTTCCCCATTCTATTTTTCTCTTTCCCTTTCTCTCAGTGGATCCCTCTTTCTCACCACTACATTCTTTTTTTTTTTTTTAACATCATCTCAGTATAATTGACTAACATCTAGGTACTCTGTCAATGCAGATTTTTTAAAACTTCCCAACAATGATAAAAGTTCTTAAGAGTTACATGTATCACCTTCACATATAATAATGCAAGCAGTTTAACTCCATTTCGTCCCTTATGGTTACACTTTAATGTTTACCTTTTTATGTTTCTCTGAAGTCGTCTGTTTGAACGTTAAATTTTCTATTTAGCTCTGGTCTTTTCATTAGGAAGGTTTGGAAGTCCTTGATTTCATCAAATATCATTTTTTTTTCCTTTGAAGGATTATACTCAGTTTTGCTGGATATTTTATTATTGGTTATACTCCTACCTCCTTTACCTTCTGGAATAGCATATTCCAAACTCTCTGATCTTTTAATGCAGAAACTGCTAAATCTTGTATAATCCTGACTGTGACTCCTAGATACTTGAATTCATTTCTTTCTGGTTCCTTAAAGTATTTTCTCTTTGATGTGACAGCTCTGGAATTTGGCGATAATATTCCTGGGAGTTTTCATTTGGGGATCTGTTTCAGAAGGTGATCGATGTATTCCTTTTATTTCTATTTTACCTTCTGGGTCTAGACTATCAGGGTAGTTTTCCTCAATAATTTCTTGAAATATGATCTGAGCTCTTTTTACATTATGAATTTCAGGTGGTCCAACAATTCTTAAGTTATCTTTCGTCAATCTATTTTCTTGGCCAGTTTTTTTTCCTTTTAAATTGTATTTTCCCCAATTATATGTCAAGACAATTTTTAGCATTCATTTTTACAAAACTTTTGAGTCCCAAATTTTCTCCCTCCCCTTCCCTCTTCCTAAAATGATAGGAAATTTGATACAGGTTATGCATGTGCTATCCTGTAAAACATATTTCCATATTAATCACAGTTGTGAAAAAAGAAACAGATCAAAAGAAAAGAAACACAAAAAAGAATAAAATAAGTGAAAAAATATGCTTTGTTCTATATTCAGAGTCCACCAGTTCTTTATCTGAATATGATAGCAATTTTCCTTCATGAGTCCTTTATACTTGATCATTGTGTTTCTGAGAAAAGGTGAGTCATTCATGTTTAACATCACACAATGTTGGCAATATGGTGTACAATATCTTCCTGGTTCTGCTCATTTCACTTTGCATCAGTTCATACATAGCTCCAAATTGCTCTCCAGAATGGTTGGATCAGTTCACACCTCTACCAACAGTGTATTAGTGTCCTAATTTTCCCACATCCTCTCCAACATTTATTATTTTCCCTTTTTTGGTAATATTAGTCAGTCTGATAGGTGATAATTCAGAGTTGTTTTTATTTGTTGGAGGGGATGTGGAAAAATTGGAATACTAATGCACTGTGGGTGGGACTGTGAACTAATCCAACTATTCTGGAGAACAATTTGGAACTATACGCAAAGAGCTATATAACTGTCACCCTTTGACCTAGCAATACCACTAGTAAGTCTGCATCCCAGAAAAGGACCTATTTGTGCAACAATATTTATAGCATATTTTTTGTGGTGGCAAAGAATTGGAAATTGAGGGGATGTCAATCAATTGGGGAGTGACTGAACAAGCTATGGCATATGATTGCGATGGAATACTGTTGTGTAATCAGAAATGATGAGCAAGATGGTTTCAGAAAATCTGGGAAAATTGAGATGAATTCCTGCAAAGAGAAATGAGTAAAACTAGGAAAACATCATATACATTAACTGCAACATTGTAAGGATGATCAAGCAAGAAAAACTTAGCTACTTTGATGATTCAAGACAATTCCAAAGAACCCATGATGAAAAATGCTATCCACCTCCAGAGAGAGATTTGATGAACTATGAATATAAATAAAAACATAACTTTTAAAACTTTATTTGTCGGGGGCGGAGCCAAGATGGCGGAGTAGAAACAGCTCGTCCAAGCCTCTCTGCCCCCAGATTCTCCACAAACTATGTAAAAAAGGACTCTAAAAATCTTCTGGAGCCCCAGCACCCACAGAACGACACAGAGAAGCTAACCTCCTGCTGAGGTCAGCCCAGCACCCTGCAGGAAGGAACAGCGCAGTGGTCTGGGAGCCGGCAGCGCGCAGAGCGCAGGAGCCGAGCCGAGCCCAGGTCCACGTGAGCCGAGGTTTTAGCCCCAGGGCGGCAGGGCCAGCAGCCGGCTGGAGGAACCCCAGAACACCAGGAGCTGTGGAGACTCCAGAATTATCAACATAGACTTGCCTAGGACAAAGTAAGAGGTTAGTGTCCTATGGACTTTGGGACCTGTATTTGGGGAATGCGTCAGCTCCCTCCCCTGGGGGCTAGAAGCCGCTGAGGAGACACGCCATTTTGTAGTTTTCAGAGGCAGCTCAGCCTGCTCAAATCGTGGGGAGATCCAGCGATCAGTCTGGGGGTAATCGCTCTTGCTTTAACCTCCTGGATCTGGATTGTGATCTAGGGTGGAAGTTGTGGGTGGGTTTACAGCTTGCCAGAAACGGAAGTTGCCCCCCACACGTTCGGGACGAAAATTCCTCTATCTGGCCTTAAAGCCATAGTGTGGCAACAAGCCCAAAAGTCAAGTAATTAAGTGGCAACATGCCAAGGCAAAGGAAACAGAAAAATGCAACCCTAGACTCCTATTTTGGGGGCATAGAGCAGGAAAAGGACTGTGAGGTCAGAAGTCCTGCTCCAAAAGCCCCAGGGGAAAACATGAGTGGGTTGCAGGCCATAGAGGACCTTAAGAAGGACTTTAAAAATCAAATAAGAGAAGTGGAGGAAAAATTGGAAAGAGAAATGAGAAGGATGCAGGAAAAGTATGAAATGAGGGTCAACAGCCTGACTGAGGAAAACAACACCTTAAAAAATAGACTAACTCAAATGGCAAAGGAGGCCCAAAAGGGCAATGAGGAGAAGAATGCCTTAAAAAGTCGAATTTGCCAGATGGAAAAAGAATCTCAAAAGTTCACTGAGGAGATTCATTCCTTCAGAGTTAGACTGGAGCAAATGGAAGCTAATGACTTTATGAGAAATCA